>CM064487.1:23159524-23436412 GCA_032716605.1 Paralithodes platypus
GATAAAAGACCAATTCAGAAGCTGATAGACTTGAATTGCCGTAACATGCTGTCAGAAAAACGTTTGTGTGTGAATCCGCCATCTGCCTTTAGCAGCAATAGTTGATGTGTGATGGGTAGTTCCCCTAGACTGTTACACAACCGCCCCTTCTACAGCATACGCTCGAGTCCAACCAGGCTATTGAATGACGTAAACACACATAGTAATATTGTCATTTAAGTTACACATTCACATATACATAACACGCCCATTAACCCCTTCTGTACCGGAGACGTGTTTTTAATTTATTCTTGCTATATTTAGACGATTTTGTGCAGCTTAAGAAGGATCTGAGGTAGTGAGAAGGGTTAAGCAAGATAGTTAAAAGCCAGTTAATTACTGGAGGCACTTTTTAAACTAAACAAAATGGCCTAATAGTAGCCAGAATAAAGTTTAAAATACGGGACCGGTATTGAAAGGGTTAACTGTTGCTTTTGTTTTCACCCATAACATAATTTTGTTAATGTGTGTGTCTTAGGAATGTATGCAATTGTTCATTAAAGTTGTCAATAAACAGTAGAATTCGGGAGAACATAGTAGGCCTAGTAGTATAATTAAATGATAGTCACATATAATTGTTTATATATAAAAATAGACAACAGAATCGACAGTAATACCCATTCGTGTATTTTTTTGAACTATTGGATTTGAACTATGTCGTTTGGTTGTCGGTGGAAAGTAACTCCGAGAAAGTGAATTACAGAGATATATTTCGGAGGATTAATCGACACTTAAACAGCACGAAAAGGTCTTAATATTGACAAAGAAATGGGGCGAAAGGTCTGAAAATCGCCAAACTAATAGAAGTACAAAGGAGTACAAAGGAAATCAAGCAACAACAGATCTAGAGACCCTTCTAGGTTGCTTGTCCTCCAAAACACTGAGGATCAAGTGTCCAAACAGTGGTTTAGAGTGGGTAAGGGAACATTGGAAAGGGAACTACTGAAAGGACTAGGAAGTTAGTAGGGGACATATGGGTTAGTAACTGAGGGGAGGATACAGTTATTCATTTACAAACGCAGTCAGTCGCGGGTTTGATGCGAGATATTTGTCTAGGCGGAATTTAAATGAATCAACGGTGCTGCAGTCTATAACGTCTCGGGGAAGCCCATTCCACAAGTTGACAACTCGATTGAAGAAGAAATTCTTAGATTCGTGCGAGTTAAAAGATTTACCAATAATTTTGCAACCGTTTCCCCGCGTGTAATTAGATTGGTCGATAGTGAAGTACTTACTACAGTTCATATTGTCGATGCCTTTGATGATTTTGAACACTTGAATTAAGTCGCCTCTTAATCTGCGCTGGGTTAAAGGAAATAGATTTAATTCTCTAAGACGCTCTTCGTATGGTTTGTTCTTTAGGCTAGGTATCATTTTGGTAACTCTACGTTGAACTCGTTCTAGCTTGTTTATATCTTTTTGGTAATAAGGGCACCAGGATTGAACGCAGTATTCCAGAAGAGGGCGGACTAAGGAATTGTAAAGGGTTAGGATAACTTCTTTGGATTTATGCTCAAATGACCTGCCTATAAAGCCAATTATTTTGTTTGCCTTCTTAACAACTTCTGACATTGTTGACTCGGTTTTAGGTTACTCGATATTGTTACTCCCAGATCAGTTTCTCTGTTTACATTCTTAAGCTGAGTGCCATTCATCGAATAGTTTGCTTTCTCATTTAGGTATCCGACATGTAGTACTTTACATTTATCCGCATTGAAACTCATTTGTCAAATTTGGGCCCAACATGACAATTTATCTAGATTGTGTTGCATATCGTCAACTTGTTCTTTTGAGAGTACGCTATTTGCAATTTTTGTATCGTCAGCAAATTTTGAGATTGTCAGGTGAGACCCTCATCTATGTCGTTGATGTAAATTAGAAAGAGAATTGGTCCTAGTACCGATCCCTGGGTACCCCGCTACTTACATTGGTCCATTTAGATGCCTTACCGTTTATGACTACCCTTTGCTTTCTGTTGCTGAGCCAATTTTCTATCCATTTCAACACACCGTCTTGTATTCCATGCGCTTTTAGTTTTAGCAGTAAACGTTTGTGGGGAACTTTGTCAAAGGCCTTTTGAAAATCAAGGTATATAATATCTACAGCTTTACTCTCATCGTAGAGGTTGAGGATATCGTGGAAGAAGTCTAAGAGGTTTGTTAAACAGGAACGTTTTTTACGAAAGCCGTGTTGAGTATCTTTAAGTATGTTATTTTCCTCCAAGTGATTTACGAGTCTGTCTCGTATGACCGTTTCTAGCATTTTACATACAACTGAGGTTAAGCTAATTGGACGATAGTTACTGGGTAGGGATTTGCTGCTGCCTTTTTTTAATATCGGTGTTACGTTGGCTAGCTTCCACTGATCAGGCATAGTTCCAGACTGCAAGGATTTATTGAATAGTAATGTCAGTGGTTTGGAGAGCTCATTCTTAGCTTCCTTTAGAACTCTAGGCGAGATTGTATCAGGTCCTGGCGTTTTATTTACCTTGAGTTTATCTAAACAATTCAATACTTCTCTCTCTGTAACGGTGATATTGCTTAGAACATCTGAATTATCAATCTGAATCGGCGATGGTGTAGGGATATCACTGAGGTCTTCTGTTGTAAAAACTGATGCAAAGAAGGTATTGAGGGCATTACTCATTTGTACTTCGTCTTTGGTGTATTCTCCTTTTTCATCGACTAACGGTCCAACAGTTGAAGTAACTACTTTTTTCTTTCTGATATAACTATAGAATTCTTTCGGGTTTGTTTTACTTTGACTGAGAAGGAGCATCATACAATATTAAAACTAATATGCTAATCATGAGGGAGAATGGGGTCCAGAAAAAGCGACTATGCCTGCCCCTTAATCTGAAAAAAAAAACTAATAATGATTAAAAATCGTGTTAGCCAAAATACAATGAAAATTACCTAATTTTTTTCTGAGGGTGTTGCATTGAATGAAGTACAGTCACGGTCAAAAGTATCATCTCTCTCTCTCTCTCGCGCGCTCTCTCTCTCGCGCGCTCTCTCTCTCTTGGGCTCTCTCTCTCGCGCTCTCTCTCTCTCGCGCTCTCTCTCTCTCGCGCTCTCTCTCTCTCGCGCTCTCTCTCTCTCTCTGTATATATGTATATATATATATATATATATATATATTATATATACCGGTATATATATATATACAGGTATATATATACAGTATATATATATATTTTTTTTCTATAATTATTATTGTTTATTATTATTATAAATGTTTCACTTATTTTTTGTTTGTTCAGTGAGGTTGAGGATTCTTTGTGCATTTAACCCATAGGTTGAAATCAATTAGAAAACGTGAAGGTCTTGTATTTCTCTGTCATCTAATACTGACAAATCAACCGAAAAGGAAGGGTAATTTTTCGTCTGCTGGTAATGGACATAGTATAGTGAGGTATTGTTTGGGTAATGAGGAAGGCGGGGCAGATGTTAAGAGAGGGGCGGTAGTTGGTAATTTACTATAACAGGTAACAGATGAATGATTCTATGCAGGTGTGTGTGTGCGTGTGCGTGTGTGTGTGTGTGTGTTTGCGTGTGTGTGTGTGTGAGAGAGAGAGGGGGGGGGGGGGAGTGGCACGAGCTGTGGACCAGGTGTGTGTTGTGTTGTGTGTGTATGTGCGTGTATATGTGTGTGTGTTTGCGTGTATATGTGTGGGTGTTTGTTTGTATGTGTGTTGTGTTGTGTGAGTATGTGTGTGTGTGATGTATTATTGTGTGATGTGACATAGAGATCCTGTAGTAATATAGGATTTCCTTTGTGACATTGTAATCATAATGGGGTAAGATATTGTATGTGCTGTTGTAATTTTGTGTATGTGTCATTGTGCCTTAGCGTATCGTATTGTTTTGTGTGAGGTGTCGTGTTATGTTCTGGGAGTCATGTTTAAACTATATTTGGGCTTTGTAATGTTAAGGGGGGGATGGGTCGCTTTCCTGGTCCCCCTTGTTCCTCATGTTTAGCCCCATTAGTTGTCAGATTATAAGACGTTCGGCCCATTAGTTTGGCGATGTTATGATCTTTCGCCCGATTTCTGTGTCAATGTTAAGACTTTTCGTAGCATTTAGGTGTCGATTTTTTCCTGGCGAGCGAAAGCAAGCCTGGGAGGGACCGGCCAAATGTGTCTACCAACAAATTTATAACTATATCTAGAAGGGGGATCTTGCGGATGTGTTTTAAAGTTTGGTGGAGGTCTAGGGAGGAAAAAAGCAAATAAATTAACAAATCGACCAAAAAATAAACCCTAATTTATTTAGTTTCTTCCCCAGAACTCCATCAAGCTTAAAATTACACCGTACACCCCCGTTCAAGATAAATTTGTACATTTTTCGGTAGAAAAATGTCCCGGCCGAAGGCCGGTTCCTCTCAAATTACAGGCTCGCTTTCGCTCGCCAGGAAAAAATCGACACCTAAATGGCACGAAAGTTCTTTTAAAATTTACAGAAATGGGGCGAAAGTTCTTAAAATCGCCAAACTAAAGTGGGCGAGCGTCTTAAAATCTCAAAAGCCATGGGGCTAAACATGAGAGAGAATGGGGTCCAGAAAAAAATACCTCCAGTGGAAATCTCCCCTTTAAGGTACCTGTGTTTCTGTAGTTCCGTAGTATTGTTCTGGGTGTGTAATGTGTAATGTGTCCAGTAATGGTGTGTGTGGTGTGTGCGGTGTGATGTGTCCAGTAATGGTGGGTGTGGTGTGCGGTGTAATGTGTCCAGTAATGGTGTGTGTGGTGTGCGGTGTGATGTTGAATTGTAGCTTGTCTCTCTAATTCCGTGGCATGTCTTAAGGGGGGATTTCCACTTGAGGGATCATTTTCTTAACCCCTTTTTCCCTCATTTTGAACTCCACTGCTATTGAGATTTTAAGACGTTTGCCCCATTAGTTTGGCTATTTTAAGAACTTTCGCCCCATTTCTGTCAATTTTTAGACATTTCGTACCATTTAGGCGTCGTTTTTTTCCTGGCGAGCGATAGCGAGCCTGTAATGTAAGAGGAAACGGCCTTCGGCCGAGACATTTTTCTACCGAAAAATGTACAAATTTATCTTGAAGGGGGTCAAGGGAGTGTATTTGTTAAGCTTGATGGAGGTTTAGGGTACAAACTAAACACCTCCCCTTAATTACGTCTGGTGAAGGCAATAGAGTAGTAGTACTGGAAAAAGGCATGAATGTAGGAGAGATTAAGGCCGGTATCACACGAGAGCTTTTAGAGTCGACATTCGATGATGAAAATTTTTCTGGCAACATTTCTGGAATATGGTGCACCGGTATCGGAAACTAGACTGATGATAGACGAATTTGGGTGGCGGAAAATATTGTTGATGTTAACCTCATAAGCTGTTAGACCAGTGTTGGGGATAAATGTTGAGGGAAAAAGCGCTCTTGTGATACCGGCTTAAGGGGGGTGACCTGCGTTTTGTTATTTCTGTCCTTTTCTCTCTTTCTCTGGCTTGTATCCATTCGGCCCCATTCAGCCAACTATTTTAAGACGTTTATCCCCATCTAGGTGTCGCTTTCTTCCTGGCGAGCGATAGCGAGCCAGCTTTATATGAAGAAATCCGGCTTCGCCGGAGAAATTTTTCTATCGAAAAATTTAAAAATTTAGCCTGCTGTCAAACAAAAATAAAAAATATGCTGGCTCGCTACCGCTCACCAGTAAAAACTTGACACCTGGATGGGGATAAACGTCTTAAAACAGTAGGCTGAATGGGGCCAAATGGATACAAGCCAGAGAAAGATAGAAAAGGACAGAACAAAAACAGGTCACCCCCCTTAAGCCAGGCATAAATTACAGCAGAGTACAGAGTTGTTGACACTAACTTGTACTAACCCCACATACATGATGAGCTGGATATAATCTGACCGGTTATCTAGCAGCTTAACCCGTTCAGTACCAGGGACGTCCTTTTTTGATCATATTCTGACACCTATTAGACGATTTTAGTCAGCTTAGGAAGGACCTCTAGTAATAATAAGACTTCAAATCAACTCAACCAACCTTTTGACTACCACAGCTCCTTCCTCAACTGCATAAAATAGCGTTAATATAACCAGAATATAAGAACACACTCGTCGCTGGTACTCAAGGGTTAGACATGTATAGACAGAGAGGACCGAACTATATATTATAATGTCCTTGCCTTGTACGTTTATTTGTTGATATTGTATTTCTTAGGTGGATTGCAAGACTTGATAATTATACACTATAGCTTATTATCAACACAGCTTATATTCTTAATAACGGAAATTCAGTAAGACATACTACTTTCCTCTAATCCTCTCTACTCTATAAATGTCCGTTCTATCTAAAAGAATAATACATCTTCACTATCTGCATAATCGATTTGTAAGGGGGGGTGGGCGTATTTATTTGTAAGGGGGGTTGGGCGTATTTGTAAGGGGGTTGGGCGTATTGTAAGGGGGGTTGGGCGTATTGTAAGGGGGGATGGGCGTATTGTAAGGGGGTGGTGGGCGTATTTATTTGTAAGGGGGTGGTGGGCGTATTTATTTGTAAGGGGGTGGTGGGCGTATTGTAAGGGGGGTTGGGCGTATTGTAAGGGGGGTTGGGCGTATTGTAAGGGGGGTGGGCGTATTTTAAGGGGGGTTGGGCGTATTGTAAGGGGGGTTGGGCGTATTGTAAGGGGGGTTGGGCGTATTTATTTGTAAGGGGGTTGGGCGTATTGTAAGGGGGGTTGGGAGTACTGTAAGGGGGGTTGGGCGTATTTATTTGCTCATTTATATATATTTTTACCAATTTGTTTAGTTTCCTCCCTAGACCTCCACAAAGCTTAAAAAACACTCCCCCCCCCCCCCCCCAGACACTCCTTCATGATAAATTTGTACCTTTTTCGATAGAAAAATGTTCCGGCCGAAGGCCTGTTCCTCTAAATTACAGGCTCGCTATCGCTGGCCAGAACATGGACGCCTGAATGACACGAACAGTCTTAATATTGACAAAGAAATGGGGCTAAAGGTCTTATTATCGCCAAACTAATGGGCCGAACGTTGTAACATCTAAATACTAGTGGGGCTAAACATGAGGGAGAAGGGGATCCAGAAAAACGACTCATCTCCCCTCAAATGTCTGTTCTAGCTAAAAGAATAATCCATCTTCACTGTCTGCATAATCAATTTGTTTCAAGGCAGCTGCATTACTACTACTAGCCATCTGTTTGATGTTTTAATAATTATTCCTCCCTCCCCGGACCCTGGACTCAGCTGCATATCATAAGGGTTATCCATATTCCAAACTGTAAGCATATTTGACCCACTTTCCACCGAATATTTCAATCGGGTATGTATAATTTATAAGCACTACGAGGTACACCCACGAGCCATAATAATTATACACCCATTAGCATCTCTGAACCTATTAAGTCTATAGGGGAGGTGTGGTGGAGTGATCTTGCCACTGGACTGGTTATCCAATGGACCCGGGTTCAAATCCCGTTATGTCAATGGGAAGATGTTATTGGGATGACATTTGTGCTGTACCTAGTATCAGTACGTTACAAAAAAGCCCACCGAAACGCCAAATAAATACCCTCATTGTTCCCTGATTAAATACCACTGTATGAATATTCCCATATTCAAAATATGCTACAGGGTGTTCAATAGGTGGCGTTCTGAGAGTGAGGGTCCGAGTCTAGAAGGTGAGATAGTGAAGCACTGGAGGAAAACGGCTTCAGAGATGGGGCTGCTTCGAGCCGCTAGTGAGCAACTTAGCCCCATGCATCCTGCGAAGGCAAGATGGCAGGGGCTGGTTGCAGCTAAAACGTGCTTCACATGTCTCACCCCCTAGACTGGAATGAGACCTCACGGGCTTCTCCGTTCAATGTAGAACGGTTGATATTACAGGTTCTCAGCCTATGCCCGAGAGGGAGTAGTTGGAATATAGAAACAATAAAACATAAATAAAAAAAGCCAAGTTTTGAAGCATCCGGGATATAATGCAATACTGTATTATCTTGTTTAAGAATTATACTAATTAAAATGGATGCTTAGTTATTAAGGCTCACGAATTTATAGGTTAAGAGTGATGGACATCCGCTAGCCTACGCTTTGCGGATGCACTTATCTCCGTGTCATTGTCCTTTGATGAATGTGATACGTTCGATGTCCATTATGTTATTACACAAGATTGATTGATAATTCAGATATTGTAATTACCCTTTGGCATGTTTAACTCTTTTCATTTACCATGGTAATTCATATATTAACTTATGGCTTTTACAGTATTATGCTATTGTATTTAGCTTAGATTGTGATATATTATGCCGCTTTTATTGCTAGAGAATATTTGAAGCTTAGAAAAATCGTCTTGTGTTAGTGAGAATATAACTTAAAAAGGTGTCATCAAATGCCGAAAGGGTTAGTCACATCTCCTCATGTACAGGCCCAGTGTCATCAGATTCCATTCCTCCGTTTCCTCATGAACTGAAGATGAGGTACAATGTGATGAGTACCGCACATATAACTTAATAATAATTGTCTGTTTGATTTAGTTATATATCTTCAACACAATTCACTCATATGCCCAATTCTCTAATCCAAAAATGAACCTTTTTTATTTTTCTTGACACAGCCGGTAAGGTTTGGAACACAGCAGATTACATTTCTCTCTCGCTGTGCTTTAAGGGAGCCCACCTCGCTTGTTTTCTCTTTTTCTCCCTCTCTCTTTGGCTTGTATGCATTCGGCCCCATTCAGCCTACTGTTTTAAAACGTTTACCTCCATCCAGGTGTCAATATTTCCTGGCGAGCGGTAGCGAGCCACCATATATTTATTTTTGTTTTGACAGCAAGATAAATTTGTACATTTTCCATAGAAAAATGTCTCCGGCGAAGCCGGATTTCTCCATACAATGCTGGCTCACTATCGCTCGCCAGGAAGAAATCGACACCTGTATGGGGATAAACGTTTTCAAACAGTTGGCTGAATGGGGCCGAATGGATACAAGCCAGGTAAAAAGAGAAAAGGAGAGAAAGATAAAAAGAGCAGGTGACCCCCATTAAATTATTCCAAAGACCGTGTATATATTATAGACTTTGACCTTTCCCGACTATTTAATTTATATCAGCAGGGAGACTCGTTACAGGGAACTTTGAATTTCCTTTTCCTTCCCTCAAGCCTTCCAGTATACGGTAGCACCAGTTCCTTCCCTCAAGCCTTCCAGTATACGGTAGCACCAGTTCCTTCCCTCAACCCTTCCAGTATACGGTAGCACCAGTTCCTTCCCTCAACCCTTCCAGTATACGGTAGCACCAGTTCCTTCCCTCAAGCCTTCCAGTATACGGTAGCACCAGTTCCTTCCCTCAAGCCTTCCAGTATACGGTAGCACCAGTTCCTTCCCTCAACCCTTCCAGTATACGGTAGCACCAGTTCCTTCCCTCAACCCTTCCAGTATACGGTAGCACCAGTTCCTTCCCTCAACCCTTCCAGTATACGGTAGCACCAGTTCCTTCCCTCAACCCTTCCAGTATACGGTAGCACCAGTTCCTTCCCTCAACCCTTCCAGTATACGGTAGCACCAGTTCCTTCCCTCAACCCTTCCAGTATACGGTAGCACCAGTTCCTTCCCTCAACCCTTCCAGTATACGGTAGCACCAGTTCCTTCCCTCAACCCTTCCAGTATACGGTAGCACCAGTTCCTTCCCTCAACCCTTCCAGTATACGGTAGCACCAGTTCCTTCCCTCAACCCTTCCAGTATACGGTAGCACCAGTTCCTTCCCTCAACCCTTCCAGTATACGGTAGCACCAGTTCCTTCCCTCAACCCTTCCAGTATACGGTAGCACCAGTTCCTTCCCTCAACCCTTCCAGTATACGGTAGCACCAGTTCCTTCCCTCAACCCTTCCAGTATACGGTAGCACCAGTTCCTTCCCTCAAGCCTTCCAGTATACGGTAGCACCAGTTCCTTCCCTCAACCCTTCCAGTATACGGTAGCACCAGTTCCTTCCCTCAACCCTTCCAGTATACGGTAGCACCAGTTCCTTCCCTCAACCCTTCCAGTATACGGTAGCACCAGTTCCTTCCCTCAACCCTTCCAGTATACGGTAGCACCAGTTCCTTCCCTCAACCCTTCCAGTATACGGTAGCACCAGTTCCTTCCCTCAACCCTTCCAGTATACGGTAGCACCAGTTCCTTCCCTCAACCCTTCCAGTATACGGTAGCACCAGTTCCTTCCCTCAACCCTTCCAGTATACGGTAGCACCAGTTCCTTTTCACTGTGGCTAACACGAGATGATTTGATTAGTATTCTAATTTTATTAATTTATTTTTCAACACCAAACACCTCCCATTGAAATTATTGAAAGCATGTGATCGTCCCGGGATTCGAACCTGGGTTACCACACGCAGATCTTAAGCACTCTAACTATTACACCAAAGATCTCCAATAATCAAAAGAGTACTTAAAGTAACCGTTGACTCCCTCAAATCTTACCTAACGTGAAAAAGGCAAATCGCTTCCATACATGTCCAAATACAAATAAAACAGAAAGAAAACAAAATACAGTAGATGCCATGTAATACTGAAATATATATACCGGGTATATATACTGTATATATATATATATATTTTTTTTTTTTTATTTTTTTTTTTTTCTATATTCCAACTACTCCCTCTCGGACATAGGCTGATAGCATTTACACTCTACCGCTGAACACGGTGAGGCCCGTGAGGTCTTGTTCCAGTCTAGGGAGTGAGACATGCGAAGCACCTATTCACGGCTCGAACCCAACTCCATCTCTGAAGCTGCTTCGCCTCTGCGCTTCACAGTCTCACTCCCCAGGCTCGGACCCTCACTCTCAGAACGCCACCTATTGAGCAATTAACTCACTAGGCATTGCCCCCCTGTAGGATATTTTGAAAGTGGGAATATTCATACAGTGATATTTAATAAGGGAACAATGAGGATATTTTGTTTTGGCATTTCGGTGGGCTGTGGTAATGCACTGAAACTACTGTAGGTACAGCACAAATTCCATCCCAATAATATCTTCCTATTGACATATTGGGATTCGAACCCGGGTCCATTGGATTACCAGTCCAGTGGCAAGACCACTCTGCTACACCTCCCCTTATACTGTATATATACTGTATATTGTGTATATATATATAATATATATACTGTATATATATATATATATATATATATATATATATATATATATATATATATATATATATATATATATATATATATATATATATATATATATATATATATATATATATATACTGTATATTAAAGACATTTTCTACAAAATATTTTGAGTAGGACAGATTTCTCGATATCATAATATTATGGTGTAAGTAATGTTATCAACTAGGTTTAAAGTCTATAATCCAACACTTCCCCTCCTGCCACGTGCCCTACTGATCACCTCGGCCATTAGCACCAATTTCCAATTTTCCGAGGGAGGGTAAATGTGTTTCCTCATAATTGGCGGCGCCCTATCTGTGGTCTCATCGCCTACCGGGACCCCGCAGGCCTCACCCGATTACCCAACACTTTTTGCCACTTTTTACAAATACCATATCCATGATTTTTTACTTGCTCTATCATGTTCACTTAATTTCTCACTTTTGACACTTTTTACAATGGTTTTATTCTTTTATCTCTATCAGGTTCACTTAATTTATCACTTTTTACACATACTAATATCCATGATCTTATACTTTAAGCACTTAATTTATAACTTTTTGCCACTTAATACAAATATTAATATCCATGATTTTATCCTTGTATCTCTATCATGTTCACTTTATTTCTCACTTTTTGCCACTTTTTACAAATAATAATATCTATGATTTTATCCCTTTATCTCTATCAAGTTCACTTAATTTATCACTGTATTACTTTGTTCACAACACAGTTTTTAAAATCCATTATACATACAATAAGAATACTAATAAAGAATAATAATGAAATCAAAGAAAATATATGACTGAGTCGGTGTTTATTATTAAAATATTTATGGAAGTGCGTGCTGTTTGTAATGTATTGTAAATTCATGTATGTAATTAATAGTTGTGTTTTTACATAGGCCTATATAGCAATAATTATATTTCAATATTCAACTCCTACATGTTGTATGAACTTCAACAGCCATGTTCTCCTGATTAGTTTCCCCACATTAGAGTTTACAGTATGCAATGTTAAGGAGACAGTGGCCTTTTGTTGGGGGTTATTTATTTTTATATTCAATTATATTTTAGTTTCCTCCCTAGACCTCCATCAAACTTAAAAAAACATCCATTAGATCCCCCTTCGAGATTAATGTGTACATTTTTCGGTAGAAAGATGTCCCCTTCCAAAATTACAGGTTTACTATCGTTCGCCAGGGGGGAAAAAATATATATATACTGTACAACTAAACACTGTAGAACGAAAGGTTTTAATATTGTCAGAGAAATGGGGCGAAAGGTCTTAAGGTCGATAAACTAATGAGGTGAACATCTAAAAGTATGACAAATAATGGTGCTAAACACAAGGGAAAAGGGGGGGGGGGGGGGCATAAAAGCGACCTATCCCCCCTTAAGTGGATCTGAATTGGCTGCGAGTTGAATTGGCATGATATACTTTTAAGGAGACATGGGTCGTTTTTCGGGTCCCTCTTCTACTTCATGTTTAGCCCCATTAGTTTTGAGATTTTAAGACGTTCAGCCCATTAGTTTGGCAATTTTAAGACCTTTCGCTCCATTTCTGTGTCAATATTAAGACTGTTCGTGTCATTTAGGTGTCGATTTTTTCCTGGCGAGCGATAGCGAGCCTGTATTTTAATAGGAAGTTTGTCTATAGAAAAAAGATGCGATAAGAAACATGGAAAGCTATGGAAGAAAAGATAACGATAGAATACAAGTCGAAAAGAAAGAATATAGAAAGATAGAAAAGGTATGTTAGGAAAGAATATTAGAGGGCCGAGCAGTCAGAAGGGGTCAGATAAGGAACACATGGCAGGGTTCCCTACACCATCTGTCCTTCCCTTAACCCACACACCACCAGGAGAGTAGTAGCTGTGTGTGTTTGTGTGTGTTTTAGGGCAAACACTCTACACCAGGTATTATAGAGATAGCCGGTTTGCCACAGTTATAACAGAAAACCGATTACGGCGGATGGCTGTGGACTGATGAAGTCCATCCGCCTCTCTATTTTGCCTTGGGGTGGATGTTTGACTGTCTCTCTATATTTTTCATATATCTGTGTTAATTTCAACTCTTTTCACATGTGTGTGTGTGTGTGTGTGTGTGTGTGTGTGTGTGTGTGTGTGTGTGTGTGTGTTTGTTTGTGTGTGTGTTGAAGGGGAAGTGTGTATGTTTAAGGGAAATTGTATGTACCTGTATGTGTGTGTGTGCGTTGGTGTGTGTGTTTGTGTGTTTATTGTAAGTTTAGGTGTCTGTGTGTTGAAGGGAAATGTATGTGTGTGTGTGTTTGTTATGGCGTGTCTGTTTCTGTTAGTGTGTGTGTTGTGACTGAGTGTGTGCGTGTGTTTAGTGTGTGTGTTATTTTGCTGTGAAGGTTCTGTGACGTGGGAGGGAGCTTTAAGATTCATACATTTCCTACGTTTGTTGCGTATTCTAGGATGGGGGGATAGGTATCCTGACAGGATTCGAACCCACTCACTCAGGTATATTTGTGAGAGTTGGGCACCGTATCCACTCGACAATGAGCGGATGGTTGAGTGGATACAGTGCCCAGAACTCACAAATATAACTGACTGGGATCGAATCCTGGTCAGGATACTTCTCCCCCAACCTATACATTATTATTAGTATTTTAGGACCTGTGTCACTTACCCCACACATCAATTTGCCCCTGATTCCCTCGCAGTTAACTCCTTCACTACGAGACCTTCCTCAGATGATTCCCTCGCAGTCAACTCCTTCAGTACGAGACCTTCCTCAGATGATTCCCTCGCAGTTAACTCCTTCACTACGAGACCTTCCTCAGATGATTCCCTCGCAGTCAACTCCTTCAGTACGAGACCTTCCTCAGATGATTCCCTCGCAGTTAACTCCTTCACTACGAGACCTTCCTCAGATGATTCCCTCGCAGTTAACTCCTTCACTACGAGACCTTCCTCATATGATTCCCTCGCAGTCAACTCCTTCAGTACGAGACCTTCCTCAGATGATTCCCTCGCAGTCAACTCCTTCAGTACGAGACCTTCCTCAGATGATTCCCTCGCAGTTAACTCCTTCACTACGAGACCTTCCTCATATGATTCCCTCGCAGTTAACTCCTTCACTACGAGACCTTCCTCAGATGATTCCCTCGCAGTCAATTCCTTCACTACGAGACCTTCCTCAGATGATTCCCTCGCAGTCAACTCCTTCACTACGAGACCTTCCTCAGATGATTCCCTCGCAGTTAACTCCTTCACTACGAGACCTTCCTCAGATGATTCCCTCGCAGTCAACTCCTTCACTACGAGACCTTCCTCAGATGATTCCTCGCAGTCAACTCCTTCACTACGAGACCTTCCTCAGATGATTCCCTCGCAGTTAACTCCTTCACTACGAGACCTTCCTCAGATGATTCCCTCGCAGTTAACTCCTTCACTACGAGACCTTCCTCAGATGATTCCCTCACAGTTAACTCCTTCACTACGAGACCTTCCTCAGATGATTCCCTCGCAGTCAACTCCTTCACTACGAGACCTTCCTCAGATGATTCCCTCGCAGTCAACTCCTTCACTACGAGACCTTCCTCAGATGATTCCCTCGCAGTCAACTCCTTCACTACGAGACCTTCCTCAGATGATTCCCTCGCAGTCAACTCCTTCACTACGAGACCTTCCTCAGATGATTCCCTCGCAGTCAACTCCTTCACTACGAGACCTTCCTCAGATGATTCCCTCGCAGTTAACTCCTTCACTACGAGACCTTCCTCAGATGATTCCCTCGCAGTCAACTCCTTCACTACGAGACCTTCCTCAGATGATTCCCTCGCAGTCAACTCCTTCACTACGAGACCTTCCTCAGATGATTCCCTCGCAGTTAACTCCTTCACTACGAGACCTTCCTCAGATGATTCCCTCGCAGTCAACTCCTTCACTACGAGACCTTCCTCAGATGATTCCCTCGCAGTTAACTCCTTCACTACGAGACCTTCCTCAGATGATTCCCTCGCAGTCAACTCCTTCACTCCGAGACCTCAATAAATATAGCTGGCGGTAAATGAAGGAGCGTAAGCAAACGCTGTAATTGGTTGGAAAATATTAACCATGTCCTTATATTAGGCGAATCAGGCCAATTTGGACTTGGTCTCTCTGATTTAAAGTATTCTGTGTGCTCCGAGGTGATTGCTGATGGAATTGTGTCCGAATAACATCTTTCAGTTGTAAACACAAATTCAATTACATTTGCATTCAATTGTATGTATTTCATATTATATATACGATTTACATTGATAAGCAGATTACATATACAATAAAATAGTGACAGTATCATAAAGTAATTAATTAAGTATTTTCTTCAGGTAAGCACTCGAGTAATTTGGTGATGGAATAAGAATACATTAATCACATGACCATGAGCGCCATTATCTGAGTTAAATATATGTTTTATTAGCTAGAATATAAGGAAATAGCGCATCATTTCATTGCCAGGTTTAATCTATTTAGATTTAGACTGAATATGATTGTCTATTGTTAACCTGAATGTTCTCAATTATAACGCACTATACAGTAGATATATAATTGCAAGGATAAGAAAGGATTTTGATTGGAATGTACAATAGTAATTTGTTTCTTATATCATCTAAATGGTTGAACATTCGAAAGATGTTACATATTATAATATTGTCTGTCTTCGTTGAAACATTTAGTTTCTGACACACACACACACACACACACACACACACACACACACACACACACACACACACAGGACATTTGGGCAAGTCTCCTAACGGTGTAGCCTCTGTTCACCTAGCAGTATAAATAGGAACCTGGTATAAGTGGACGAAGTTGTGACGTCCCATCTGGGGTTGGTGGTCGGTTACAAGGTGAGATGGGTATATCGTACTGGTCAACCTAAGCTACTGGTCAACCTAAGCCTTCGGGTGAGACTGGTACCGTACAGATTAACCCTAAGCCTTCGTTTCCAGATGTCGCCAATTGGCTAAAATACAGACTACACACACATCCACAGCCATTCCAACGATACATAACCACTTAACATGCATTTCACGCAATACATTCCCAGTTAAGGAGGCGCGATAATAATGAGCTTAGCTCGCATTGCGTGGATTCCCCTTAACGAACAAGTAACTGAGTAACACACACTTGCTCCCTCACGTACAGTACCTAGTCAAGCACGTAGGCGCACGCAAGGACGTGAACACATTACGCGCTCACAAACGCGCGCGTACACATGTGTGTGCTCACAAACGCACTCCTACACTCACGCGCCCACAAGCGCTTGCGCTCACGTACGTACTCTCACTTGTTCGTATGCACGCACGAGCGCATACACTCATACGCTCAGATACACACCACCATGTATCCATTTGTTTTCATTATATTCTAATTATCTTTTCCTTATATACTTGTTGTCTTTTACTAGTTAATTAAGGGGAGGTTTTTAGTTTGTTTCCTACTCCTCCAGCAATCTAAAAAAATCACCCCCTTGACCCCCTTTCAAGATAAATTTGTACATTTTTCGGTAGAAAAAATTTCCGGCCGAAGGCCGGTTCCTCTTAAATTACAGGCTCGCTATCGCTCGCCAGGAAAAAATCGACACCTAAATGGCACGAAAAGTCTTAAAATTGACAGAAATGGGGCGAAAGTTCTTAAAATCGCCAAACTAATGGGGCGAACGTCTTATAATATCAAAAGCAATGGGGCTAACCATGAGGGAGAAAGGGGTCAAGAAACAAATCCCTCAAGTGGAAATCTCCCCTTACCCCCTTCAGACTCATATGACGCAGAGGTTGCCAGATTAGCAATAAGAAATAGAGTTCTCTCACTCTTATAATTACCTCTCCAAAATTAGTTTTCTGCCCACAGCTAACTCAAAGACAACTGCAGAGGTTGAAGTAACTAAACTTAAGGTTTCTAAATACCCCTGATGGTAACAAAGGCTTTAAAGTATCCCTAATAGGCTCAAAATCGCGTCATATGTCAGAGAGGGTTAATGAGAAGTGTCCATGCTTCTCTGATGAACATTGTAATGTGGAATGGATACATTTTGCCTATCTATTTCACGCAAGATTGCTACCAAATACCTACACTGTGCCACCATAACTTTGCAGTGTATAATAAAGTACATTTCATCACGAACCAATTGTGTGTCATTGTAATCATAAGCGGAAACTATCGCGTCTTGACAATGTATATACTATGTTCGTAATATGGATTTTGCTTTTCTCAGTCTTGTAATCACGGTATTGAATTTAAGGGGGGTGGCTTGTGTTTTTTTTTTCTCTCTCTGGGTTGTATTCATGCGGCCCCATGCAGCCTACTGTTTTAAGAAGTTTATCCACATCCAGGTGTTGATTTATACCTGGCGAGCGATAGAGAGCCACCATATGTTGGATAATGAGTTAGACAGCTGACTATATTTGTACATTTTTCGACAGAAACATTTCTCCGGCGAATCCAGATTTCTCCATAAAAAGCTAAAAATCGATACCTTGATAGGGATAAATGTCTTAAAGCAGTATGCTGAATGTGCCCGAATGGATACAACCAAGAACGAGAAAAAAGCAGGTCACCCCCCTTAAACTGTCCCGGATACTTTGATGAATTGGGAATATCTCCAGGGTGGGAGGATTACATTGAGTTTTGGTGTTAAATTATGCCTAAGAACGTAAATGTAATCAAGTTCTTACGTATTCCTCTCACATAATATTGTACATTGTATATTTTGTTGGTGTTCTGAGAGTTTAGGTCAGGGATTGTGATAAATGGTGCCACAGTCGCGGGGAATTTTTGTTTTGTTTTGTTTTTTTTAATGTGGATGAGGGAGCTAAAAGGCAGAGCTGTATGTGACAAGTGCCTCCCCGAGAGTTGAAAGCGTGAAATTGTTTTTGTTTCTTATTTGGCAGAAAGAAGTGCGGTGTGCTTGTTTAGTGTCGTGAAGTAGATAGCAGGAGGAGGTGTTTATGAGAGCTAGCTGGATTCGCAAAATTACATCTCACTCCGTGCTAGATTACAAAAAAAAATCATGGATATACAGTAAGACACCTTTGGATACATGGATTTTGTTGTCATTAAAAAAAAAATCCTGTTTATCCTATATGTGAAACAATAAAAAACTATGGCTCTTATGTAATATGGTCATCATTTCACATTCTTATCAATTCATTCATCTTGGTTTGTGTCTTACGTGTCCACTTTTGTTTTTCTTTTTCTAAAGGCCTCCTCCTCACATTAATTGGTGAAAAAGAATTCCTCCTTAGGATTATCTATCATGCCAGACAAACGAATGATGGACACTTCGGCCTTGAACCATAGACCTAGGTTGGCGGGGGTGGGGGTGGGGGGAGGGGGATTGGAGGAGGGGCAAGGAAGCAAGGAGGGAAGCATAGAGGAAGGGAAGGTAGAAAGGGAAGGAAGGAGGAGGAGGGGCAAGAAAGGCAGGAAGGCGGGTAGAATAGAGCAAGGGAAGCTAGAAGTGGGGAAAGGAGGACAGGCGAGGGGGGGGGGGAGAGAAAGACGAATGGAGGGTGGGAGGAGCAAGGAAGAAAGGAGGGAGGAATAGTGGAAGGGAAGAGGGATGAATTGAGGAAGGGAAGGTAGAAAGGGGGAAGGAAGGAAGGAGGAGGAGGTGAGAGATGGAGGGAGAGAAGGAGGGAAGGTGGGGAGAGAAGGAAGGAGGGAGGGAGGGAGAGAAGGAAGGAAGGAGGGGAGAGAAGGAGGAATGGATGGATGGAAGGAAGGAAGGAGGGTAGAATAAAGGAAGGGAAGGTAGAAAGGGGGAAGGAAGAGGAGGAGAGAATGAGGAATGGAGGGAGGGAAGGAAGGAAGGAAGGGGGATGAATAGAGGAAGGGAAAGTAGAAAGGGGGAAGGAAGGGAGGAGAGAAGGAGGAATGGAGGGAAGGAAGGAAGGAAGGAGAGTAGAATAGTGGAAGGGAAGGTAGAAAGGGAGAAGGAAGGAAGGAAGGAAGGAGGAGAGGGAAGATATGGAGGGAGGGAGGTGAAATATACTGTAAAAGGGGGAAGTGATGGAGAGAGGAACTGATGGGACGAAATAATGGGGATAGGTAGATATTGAAGGAGGGAGGTAAGGAAATAAGGAAGACAGGAGAAGGAGGAACGGAGGGAGGTCGAACGAAGAAGAAAGAGAATGAAGGGAGTAATAAGATGAAGTGGTATTACAAGAAAAGGAATGATATAATAGAACCAAATATAAGGAGAAAGGGCAAGGGTAGACCAAATATGGAGGAGGAGAACGAGGAAAATAATTAGAGTGAGAAGAATACAATGTTTAAGAAGAAGAAGAAGAAGAAGAAGACTAAGATATGGAACTATAAAGGAGGAGAAGATAATGTGGAAAGAAGAAGAAGAGTAAGCAGAATCAACCGAATTTTACGAGAAGGAATAGGTAATTGCAAGTGTAAGAAGTCCTCATTAGATTTAGAAGGTAACCATTAGGCTATTAGGTATTCTAAAGTACTACGTCGTGAGTGGGGAGAGAGCCTTGACATTATGACTGTTCACTATCAAATAATAATAATAACGTTAATAATATTAATAAGACAAATAATAACTGTAAGAAGAAGAAGAAAGAAAGGTAGAGGAGTGTAGGATGATGGAAGAAAAGAAGACAACGTATGGCAAAGCATTTTTTTGTTTTTAAGGGGAGGTATTTGATTTGTTCCCTAGACCTCCATCAAGCTTAAAATTACACCCCCTTGAGTCCCTTTGAAGATATATTTGTACATTTTTCGGTAGAAAAATGTCCCGGCCGAAGGCCGATTCCTCTTAAATTACAGGCTCGCTATCGCTCGCCAGGATAAAATTGACGCCTGAATGGCACGAAAGGTCTTAATATGGGGTGAAAGTTCTTAAAATCGCTAAACTAATGGGGCAAACGTTTTATAATCTCAAAAGCAATGGGGCTAAACATGAGGGAGAAAGGGGTCAAGAAAAAAATCCCTTAAGTGGAGATCTCCCCTTAAAGATGAATAGATACGAGAGAAAACAAGGGAAATCCAGAAAGCAAGGATTTAAAAAAAAAAAAAAAAAAAAAAGATCCAGAAAGCAAGGATAAGAAGAAGAAGAAAAACAGAGGTCCATGACGCAAAGATAAGAAGCATATATCAAAGAAGAACTCTATAAAAACTGACACAAACTCTTACGACAAGACTCGCCACTCACCAACAGCCAAGGTCGGGCATAGTCATCTGCCATTAAGGGGGTCACCGGCTTTTTTGGATCCTTCTCTCCTTTTCTCTCTTTCCCTGGCTTGTATCCATTCGGCCCCATTCAGCCAACTGTTTTAAGACTTTTATCCCCATGTTTACGGGTGGATGGGACTCGTTAGCCTTGGTCGGCAACTCATCTAGGGGAGACAAATCCGGGTGGATGGGACTCGTCAGCCTTGGTTGGCAACCTGTCTAGGGGAGTAAACCTGATACAAATCCGTACTGCTTACCTAAGGGTAAGGCAGGTTAGTGGATGGATTAGCCGAACACCACTGTAGAAAAATAGTGCTAACAAGATACACAGAGAGCCTCGGAGTCGGACGGATCCTAAAATGAGTGGTCAATCCTGTAAGTCCTTCACTAAACTGGCTCGGGTTGTCCCTCTCACAGGGAATAGGTCCGCTTGGGCGCATTCTGTGTATGGCCACCCTCGTATGGGGAGTAAGACGTCTGGCAATAGATAGATAGATAGATCCCCATCCAGGTGTCGATTTCTTCCTGGCAAGCGATAGCGAGCCAGTATTGTATGGAGACATCCGGCTTCACCGGAGAAATTTTTCTATCGAAAAATGTACAAATTTAGCTTGCTGTCAAAAGAAAAATATATATATGCTGGCTCGCTACCGCTCGCCAGGAAAATATTGACACCTGGATGGGGGTAAGCGTCTTAAAACAGTAGGGTGAATGGGGCCGAATGGATACAAGCCAAAAAGAGAGGGAGAGAAAGATAAACAAAAAAGCGAGGTGGGCTCCCTTAAGGGGAAGTATTTGTATTTTTTATGAACCCCCTTCTCTTTCATGTTCAGACCCATTAGTTTTCAAATGTTTAAGGGGAGGTTTTTAGTGTGTTCCCTAGACCTCCATCAAGCTTAAAATGACACCCTCTAGGCCCCCTTTCAAGATAAATGTGTACATTTTTCGGTAGAAAAATTTCCCGGCCAAAGGCCGGTTCCTCTTAAATTACAGGCTCGCTATCGCTCGCCAGAAAAAAATAGACACCTAAATTGCATGAAACGTCTTAAAATTGACAGAAATTGGGCGAAAGGTCTTAATTATGGGGCGAACGTCTTAAAATATCAAAAGCAATTGGGTGAACATGAGGGAGAAAGGGGTCCAGAAAAATAATCCCTCAAGTGGAAATCTCCCCTTAAGCTTTCGCCCATGTCTTTGTCAATATTAAGACCTTTCATGCCATTTCGGTGTCGATTTTTTTCCTAGCGAGCGATAGCGAGCCTGTAATTTAGGAGGAATCAGCCTTCGGCCGGGATATTTTTCTACCGAAAAAAATAAAAATTTATCTCGAAGGGGGTCATTGGGATGTTTTTATTGTTCTTAAGCTTGATTGAGGTCTAGGGGTCAAACTAAACCAAATATATATACCGGTAATAATAAACAAATATATATACCGGTAATAACAAACAAATATATATATACCGGTAATAACAAACACATATACAGTATATACCGGTAATAATAAACAAATATATATACCGGTAATAATAAACAAATATATATACCGGTAATAATAAACAAATATATATACCGGTAATAATAAACAAATATATATACCGGTAATAACAAACACATATACAGTATATACCGGTAATAATAAACAAATATATATATACCGGTAATAATAAACAAATATATATACCGGTAATAATAAACAAATATATATACCGGTAATAATGAACAAATATATATACCGGTAATAACAAACAAATATATATATACCGGTAATAATAAACACATATACAGTATATACCGGTAATAATAAACAAATAAGTACATTATTTAAATAACGTCACTTAAGGTGGTATCACATGAGCGATTTTTCAGGCAATTTTTGGCGAGCAGTTTTTTTGTTCGCGATATTTCGGGATTCATTCCCATAGGTATTGGAAATGAGAGTGAGAATAGATACAGTTATTGGCTGGATTCTTGTATTACTTAAAGCTTGAGGCTACCAGACCATAATCGCTCATAGGTATAAGCTCGTGTGGCACCGGCTGAAGAGGATAAGATATTGTGAATTAATGCTTGGCGGGTGGGGAGAGAGCCTTCTTATTACGTTCATTAGCATTCAGTTTTGACGCATACATTAGCGGAGCATACATTACTAAAGTGTATTTGACAGATCACATGTTATTAGAATAGTAAGATAATGCAAAATAATGTTGTGTTTCAATAATAAGGAAAGTAGGACCAACCTATCAAGTTTGTTTATAGCTGTAGACGACCCTAACCTCTTGAGGATCTGATGTGTTTTAGTGGATTATTTTAGCTATAAATAGACGAATGTATAGAGGTTAGGAAGGGTATGTAGGAATTAGATGGGTAAAGACTATCTCAATCAGCCCTATGACTTCCATATACCCTTCCTAATCTTAATGAAATCGTCTAATAACGCGGAATTTGATGTGGGTATCCTGAGCTCGAGTCCTCGCAGTGCCACATGTTGATTTCATTAATTGAGTTTAGATGTGAAGTTGGTTGGTGTTAACAAAAACATAATAACAGCCAGAAAACAGGAAAGAAGTGCATCATTGTTCCTCAGAGGGTTAAAGGGAGATCTCCACTTGAGGGATTTTTTTTCTGGACCCCTTTCTCCCTCATGTTTAGCCCCATTGCTTTTGATATTTTAAGACATTCGCACCATAATTAAGAACTTTCGCCCCATTTCTGTCAATTTTAAGACCTTTCATGCAATTTAGGTGTCGATGTTTTCCTGGCGAGCGATAGCGAGCCTGTAATTTAAGAGGAACCGGCCTTTGGCCGGGAAATTTTTCTACCGAAAAATGTACACATTTATCTAGAGGGTGTAATTTTAAGCTTGATGGAAGTCTAGGGAACTAACTAAAAACCTCCCCTTAATCGAAGTACTAGCAGAACATTATTGGTTTATAGAACACGATTTTCTTTCATTTTGACATCCCTGGTAGAACTTGATAACATGCAGTCATCACCAATAGTGATGTAAAGTGCAAGTACCACAGTAGTGATTTTTTTTTTTTTTTTCAACCTGGCATAACATTTAGATGATACATTTATGGTGGTGGCCATATTTAATGAGTATACAGGGGCAAGGGTGTGATCATCAGATATTAACCATCTAGTAATCAGTACATTTGGGTTTCATACCAAATTATCGTACATTATATAGTGATCTACTATAGCAATGATCTACAATACTTGTGTTACAATTATATGTCTTAAGGGGAGGTTTCCACTTGAGGGATTTTTTTCGAACTTCCTTCTCCCTCATGTTTAGCCCCATTGCTTTTGAGATTTTAAGACGTTCGCCCCATTAGTTTGGCGATTTTAAGAACTTTCACCCCATTTATGTCACTTTTAAGACCTTTCGTCCCATTTAGATGTCAATTTTTTCGTGGCGAGCGATAGCGAGCCTGTAATTTAAGAGGAACCGGCCTTCGGCCGGGAAGGTTTTCTACCGAAAAATGTACAAATTTATCTTGAAAGGGGGTCTAGGGGGTGTAATTTTAAGCTTGATGAAAAAGTAGGGAACAAACTAAATACCTCCCCTTAACGATCATATCAACAAAGCCACTTAAATACAGACACTCGTACATCAAAGATCATATAATTAATCCCAAAGACTGTTCGATGGAGATTATTATATAAAGCACAACTCTTCGTAATACGTTGTACCTCATACGGACTCACTGTGGACAAACCCAAGGCGGCGAATATATGAATGAGAATGAGCGAGTACTAGCCATGGTGACTATAGGTATAAGAAAAGACTTACCCATTAAGGGGAGACTGACCGTTTGTTTGGTCTATTCATTATTTTATTCATATATTTGTTTAGTTTCCTCCCTAGACCTCCATCAAGCTTAGAAAAATACCCCCTCTAGACCCCCCTTCATGATAAACTTTTAAATTTTTCGGTAGAAAAATTTCCCGGCCGAAGGCCGGTTCCTCTTAAAATTTCAGGCTCGCTTTCGCTCGCCAGGAAAAAATCTACACTGAAATGGTACGAAAGGTCTTACAATTGACAACAAAATGGGCAAAAGGTGTGAAAATCGTCAAACAATGGGCCATACGTCTTATAATATCAAAATTAGTAGGGCTAACCATTAGGGAGAAGGGGGTCCAGAAAAGCGGTCTGCCTCCCCTTAATGCCGACAATCCTCGTCCTGTTCCCTGTTCGGGCCATTGATACACGGGGCCTCATTTAACAAGTCATAATACCCCTGACGGCTCGCAGGTGGCGCGCGTGTTAATGAAAGGGGTGAAAAAATAAACAATAGATGGCGCTGATTGCTTTTTGTATGCGAGCGCCGGTGGCAATGATTCGGCTCTTTCAGACGAGGCGTAATGGTGATCTGTGTGTCTGTGTGTGTGAGAGAGAGAGAGAGAGAGAGAGAGAGAGAGAGAGAAAGAGCGAGAGAGAGAGAGAGACAGAGAGAGACAGAGAGAGAGAGATGACATAAGTATAATAGAGGCCATTGCAACGGCCAATGGATGAGTTGGTAATTGCTACTTTTGATTATTTGAAATAGTTATAATTGATTGAAATATATAAGTTTTGTTTTAAAGTGTCCTTGTTTCGCGAACAGGAAAACCAAAGGAAACGTTTGTGTACATATCATCAGATTAATCCTCCTTGGGTTAGAAACAAGTTTTAATTGATTTGACATTGGCCTGATTTAATTTATGTTTCATAAACATAGAAACATAATTATAACATTCTCACTTGGTTAGATTAGTATCACACAAACGATCAAAGCAAATTAGTTACGCTGCTGATCAATTTACGTTATCCAATGTAATCAAGTTCCCAATTACTGATCAGAGGATATTAATCTTTCTCTGGTTAGGTGAAGTTTATATAATGTATGCTTAAATATAAATAACCATTGTATGCCTTTTACTCGTGCTATGGGGCCGTTAAGGGGAGGTAGACCGTTTTTCTGGACCCCCTTCTCCCTAATGTTTTTCCCCACTAGTTTTGAGATTATAAGACGTTCGGCCCATTAGTTTGGCGATTTTAACACCTTTCGACCCATTTCTTTGTCAATTTTAAGACCTTTCGTGCCCTTTAAGTGTCTATTATTTCCTGGCGAGCAATAGCGAGCCTGCAATTTTAAGAGGAACCGGCCTTCGGCCGGAACATTTTTCTACCGAAAAATGTACAAATTTATCTTGAAGGGGGTTCTATGGGGTGTTTTTCTAAGCTTGATGGAGGTCTAGGGAGGAAACTAAAAACATGTATGAATAAATGAATTAATAGACCAAACAAACGGCCAGTCTCCCCTTAAGTTTACAGATGTTAGAATGGCTTGAATGAGATTATTATATGCTTTCCATCTGACAGTGACATTTATTTGATTTCAGGAACCACCAGGCAACTTATGCAGCGTAGGAAGGACCTCTTGGAGTCAAAAGGTAAGTTTATTATTTATAGTGACTAGTTTGACTGAGTTAAGTTAGTGTGTGTGTGTGTGTGTGTGTGTGTGTGTGTGTGTGTGTGTAAGACAGGTGGTGTACGGAAGAGGTTACTCATAGGCCTACACAAGTCAAAACATACGCTCACTTTCTCCTACTCTCACCTCCCTCGCTCTCGCTCGCTCTCGCTCGCTCTCTGTCTCGCTCTCTCTCGCTCTCTCTCTTACATAACTTCCATAGATTCATGAGCTCATATCTTAAAAATGTACAGACCACCCCCACAACTGCACCTATGCCACACCCACACCAAAACACCGACCCTAACTTCCATGTCATACCCCCGCATCACCCCCTACACACAACTATCACCCCACACCCTCAAAATCCCTCTCACGCCTATCACCACCACACCCCACAATCCCTCACCACCCCTAATACCCCCATCAGCCCCCCCCCCCCATGCCACCTCCTATCCTTCACCCTCACCGCATACCCCTCCTAACCCACCCCCCCATTCATTAGCTCATATCTTAGAAATGTACGGAACTCACCCACTATCCCTCTTATGCCATAGCTGCACCCATACCATGCAACCATAACTCCCCCACCACCCCCTCAACCACACCACACACCCCTCATAACTCCCTTCACCCCTTACTCACACCACACACCCCTCATACCCCCTTCACCCCCTACTCACACCACATAACCCCCCCCCCCACCTGTTCTCCTCTATCTTCCCCTACCAACACACACCACCCCTCATACTCACCTTCACCCCTTACTCCCCCCCCCCCCCCTCCCCACCCTGTCTCCCCTCACTACCCACCCCCTCGCCACTCTAACCACCCAATCCGGTCACGGTAGCCGCTCTGACAGGCAGCTGGAAACATAACAGAACCTGACGAAGGGACAGACCCCCGCCAGGACAGGCTTGGCCGAGTCCCTTGAGGAAATTTGACGGGTGTGAGAGAAATTTAATATGGATGGGAAAGGTAAATGTTGTTGAAATTTCAGACGTGTACAGTTCTCAGTATATACTGTATAAAGCTACACTAATTCGAATCATTGAACCTTTAAAGACAAGTTCTGAAGCATCTAGAGGTACAAATGGGTACAAAGGAATCAAGCAACAAGAGTTCCAGCGACCCCTCAATTCTGCTTGCCCTCCAAAACACTGATGGTTAAGTGTTCAAACAGTGGTTTAGAGTGGATAAGGGAGAAATGGAAAGGGAAGACAGTCCTGGGACAGATGTCCGTGGCAGGATTAGATGTTAGCAGGGGACATCATGTTTGGCTATCATAAAGTAATGTAATGTCTCGTTTGCGTTCGATACTAATTCAAGAAGGTGCGTCACCATTTATGCTCGTGACTGTACATTGAATACTCATATTGTGGTTATGTGTATACAGTATGTACAAGTTTATGTGCACATTAAATAATCTTAACATTCTTCAGACAAAATAGAGACGTTTGACTTTTCTTGATTACGACATTTTAATGGATCAGATTAATTAGGCTATAGAAGAAAGGAAAGACATTTTTAAAATATGGTTTGGATACAGTTATGTGACTCTAACAAACAAACGGAACAGATAACATAACCTGACGAAGGAACAGACCCCCACCAGGACAGGCTTGATCGATGCCCTTGATGTGTGGATTGAGGACATTTGACGGGTGTGGGAAAACATTAATAGGCGTGGGAAAAATCAATGTGGGTGAGAAAGATATATATGTGGTTACATTTAATTAGAGTATATTTAGGGGAGATGGGCTAGTTTTCTGGTCCCCCTTCTCCCTCATGTTTAGCCCCATTACTTTTCAGATTTTAAGATGTTTGTCCCATTAGTTTGTCGATTTTACGACCTTATCTCCCAAAGCGACTACCTGCCCCTTAAGGAGAGTTTTTTAGTTGATTCCCTAGACTTCCATCAAGCTTAAAATTACTCCCCCTTGACCCCCTTTCAAGATAAATTTGTACATTTTTCGATAGAAAAATGTCCCGGCTGAAAGCCGGTTCCTCTTAAGTTACAGGCTCGCTATCGCTCACCAGGATAAAATCGACACCTAAATGCCACGAAAGGTCTTAAAATTGGCAGAATGGGGCGGAAATTCTTAAAATCACCAAACTAATGGGGCAAACGTCTTAAAATCTCAAAAGCAATGGGGCTAGACATGAGGGAGAAAGGGGTCAAGAAAAAAGTCCCTCAAGTGGAAATCTCCCCTTAAGGAGATTCCTATTCTAGAAAGGCTCATCCGTTAAGCCTTATACTGTTCTACAACGTAGTATATATTATATGTGTTAGGGTTAAATATAGATGTTTATTTGTTGTTGTTGTTTTGCTCTACTTTACTATACAATAACACAAGTTGATGAAGGGACAAATCCGACCAGGACAAGCTTGACGGAGTCCCTTGATGTCTGAGAGAGAAACTTCAAGTGAATCAGAGAAATTTGACGGGCGTGGGAAAAACATAATAAGGGTGGGAATACATTTAACCCTCTCAGACATATGACGCGGTTTTGTGCCTATTGGGGATACTTTAAAGCCTTTGTTACCATCAGGGGTATTTAGAAACCTTTAGTTTAGTTACTTCAACCTCTGCAGTTGTCTTTAAGTTAGCTGTGGGCAGAAAACTAATTTTTGGAGAGGTAATTATAAGAGTCAGAGAACTCTATTTCTTATTGCTAATCTGGCAACCTCTGCGTCATAAATGCGTGAAAGGGTTAAAGAGAGGGAGGCAAAAAAACACAAAATAAATAAATCGGATAAAGTTAATAAAAATGAGAATATTTTAATCTTAGTTGGGGAAATATAATGTGGGTGACGAGTATAATGTAGTTCAAATACAACTAGTTATGTGAATCAAATAGGTTATATTTGGATGAGGTCAATTGACTGTGTGTTACAGACATTTCTTGTGGATGACAATAACTCCATGTGAATGAGATGTAAGGTGCAAAATGTTAGCCTGGATAAAACCTACTATAATTAGAGTAAAGCTTATGTGTAGGACTGTTTATAATCAAACGAGGGAGTTAATACTTCTATAAATATAGATATAGTTTACACAAAACCATAATACCTGTAGTAATGTAGAAGGGGAGATGCAAGAGGTTTGAAAGAGTGAAGACAAAATTGTATGAGTGTGAATAATAGTATGGGTAAGCCAGTGCTTTAATTAAGGGGAGGTTTCTACTTGAGGGATTTTTTCTGGACCCCTTTCTCCCTCATGCGACTAGCCGCGTGGGTTCGAATCTCGGCTATGCTACGACAGTTTCCAGTGCTATATAGCCTTCGTCGCTTAGTGCTGTAGAATTAATTACAGTTGGGGACATCCCCCAGATGAAATTAATTCATAAGGTTATTCAACCTTAACCCCATTGATTTTGAGATTTTAAGACGTTCGCCCTAGTAGTTTTGACATTTTAAGACATTTTGCCCCATTTCTGTCAATTTTAAGACCTTTCGTGCCATTAAGGTGTCGGTTTTTTCCTGGCGAGCGATAGCGAGCCTGTAATTTAAGAGCAACCGGCCTCCGGCCGGGACATTTTTCTACCGAAAAATGTACAAATTTATCTTGAAAGGGGGTTTAGGGGGTGTAATTTTAAGCTTGATGAAAACGTAGGGAACAAACTAAATACCTCTCCTTAAAGATGTGTGTACCCTTGTTCATTCTCAAGACTACACCGTAGTTACTAGATACTCAAATAATACGAAAGGAGAAACAACAAAACAATTAAAAATGCATTTTGTAGCTTAACACGTGTGCTCTAAAGCAGCTCTATACATCAATATCGGTAAGAACAAACAGGAAAAGGGAGTTTACATATGAAAAAGTTAAACGAGTACAGGAACGGAAAAAAGGATGACGCACTTTTATGCTAGCCACAATTTCACTCCATTATATATTGGCTTTCCCTAATACAGCATTATAGACTGATCATGTGTTACGGTTGGTAGAAATTAGTTTAGTTCATATTTCCGTTTTATCCTCCATTTACTACCCTTCACCTCTTTCCTTCCTCCACCTTCATTTCCCTATTACTTCCCTTTCTTTTTCTATTTCCTCCAATTATCTTATGCTCTTATCTTCCCTCTCTCTCACCCACCTCCTTCTCCTAGTATTCGTCTTCTTCCTCCTCCTCCTCCTCCCTTCTGCTGTACTATCCTTTTCTTTACCTAGTAGTTAGTAGCTTAGCAGTGAAGATATCCAAACTGCCCCGTAAGGACCAATAGGTCTGTTGCAGTTTGTAAGTCGTTTGTATTGTATTCCTCCTCCTCCTCCTCCTATTCTTTCCCCCTCCTACTTCTCTGTCCCCTTCCCCTCTTCGTCCTCCTCCTCCTCCTATTCTTTCCCCCTCCTCCTCCTCCTACTTCTCTGTCCCCTTCCCCTCTTCCTCCTCCTCCTCCTCCTATTCTTTCCCCCTCCTCCTCCTCCTACTTCTCTGTCCCCTTCCCCTCTTCGTCCTCCTCCTCATCCTATTCTTTCCCACTTCCTCCTCCCCCTTCCCTTTCCCACTTCCTCCTCCCCCTTCCCTTTCCCCTTCCCCCGTCCTCCCCTGCCTTCCACCAACCATAAGAGGAGGCCCCCAAAAGAAGTTAGTGTACCGTGGATGACTGTGACAGCACCCGCTTACTGGACTGTCAGGCCACAATGAGAGAAAGTCGGTGAAAGTTTTGATGAGAGAGAGAGAGAGATTTAGATTCAGATTATTTTATTTTCATTAAATATACAATGGCTGTTCATACAATAACATTATCTTAAGCTAAATACATAACATAATGAATCATAATCTTACATAAACAGTGTCGGTAAGAATGTACAAAGATATAGTTCCTACCTAAACTAGATTAAAAGTGAGAGAGAGACCCCCCCCCCCTCTATGCTAAAATATTTCAAAATATTAATGGGGATTTTATGTTTTACAAATATCAAAGTTACACCTCTTAAAAATAATGAACGTCGTACTTGCCTAATAGTAATGTGCCTCAGATTGGTGTATGCAAAACACACACACACACACACACACATACATATCATCTTATTCACCAAGCAAACACATCAAATCCCCAACAGATTTTCAGATATACTCATTAGCATAAGTACAGAGCTACCAACCACACCCCATCCTTAGCTCGTGTCTACACCTACCTAATCTCAATTGTGTGGCCAACATAATACCCAGCATTAGAGGCCGTAAATTAATACAGCCTGGATGACTATCAACTTGATGTACTTTTGGCATGTCTTCTCTTCTTCAAGGTAGTGTAGGTAAGGAGGCATAATATGCTACAAACTAGTCTTCTGAAGAGCACAATAATTACCCGCCATGCATTGTTTCCTGTAGTCAGGGGAGTTGCATGTAATCAAGTTATTTTCATGACAACCCAATGGTTTAGATGCTAATGTTCTGGGTGTGGTGTCCCTAGTTCGAATCCCGGGAGGATCATATTATTCCATTAATGTATTCAAGTGCATTGGGGTTTGTAATGGAGCATTATATATAATGTTAAGAACGGGGTGTTGTTTATTTATAAACTACAGGTAACCGGGAATTGCTTTCATGTCATTTGTAATAGGTTTGACATTTTAGTAGTCAAAAATGATTCCAAACTTATCTCGACTGTGTGTGTGTGTGTGTGTGTGTGTGTGTGTGTGTGTGTGTGTGTTTCCGGAAGTAGCGTAAGTCAAGATGCACATACAAAAACTAGTCATCCGAGTAACCTATAATTATCTCGGTCATTATAACATGGCAGTGAATTGCTTGTATAATATACTGTATAGTTCCGCGAAGACTGATCACTTCGGCAGCCGGTAATGATGATATAACTCTTCTTAACAGCTTCTGTCCCAGCGACGTCTTTTCAATTTTATGCTAGCTATATTTAGATGATTTTGTGCAGTTAAAGAAGGATCTGTGGTAGTAAAAAGGTTTAAATGAGATCATTCTAAGCCTGTTAATTGCTGGAAGGCCTTTTTAAGCTGACTACAATCGTCTAATAGTTACCAGAATGAAGTTAAAAGCCTGGGCGCCGGTACAGGAGGGGTTAACACTTTCCATGGCCTCTCTTGTTTCAAGGTATATAGTGTATGTAATGAGGCATATGCGACAAAATAGTCTCTGAAGAACACAAATACCCGCAATGCATTACTTCGAGTTGTCAGGGGAGAGTGATTTTCATGACAACTCAACTAAAACTTTTCGGTGTCATATCTGGGAGATTTGTTTTGGTGAATACTCAAGTCGGGTGATGTCGTGATGTCTTAACATTAGTTTATAAATTCGGCGTGGTTTTAAACTGGAGGTACTGCCTAGAAATGGTCAAACTCGGTTATTAATATTTTGCTCACAGATATTCAAACACATTTATAAATTTATGCCAATAATTACATGATCTCTGCCGAACTTTGACGGAAATATAAATCAACCCCTATCAACAGCATTCACGATTCAGTTAGTAGCAAAAACATAACTTTGAATGAATTGCATTTAGACCCCGTCTCCAGTTTACTCCCAACCTCCTATATAGTAGCCTGCTATATAGTAGTTGTATAATCCAACTCCACACGGGTCTCGTCCCATCACATTATCCAAAACGTTCTATCAACCTTCATGTTATAACATAAGAAAATGGGAGTCTGCAGAAAGCCGATTGGCCTAAGCAAGGCAGATCCCTGTCCCACACAACCCCAGTTCAATTACAAAGCCCAATTATAGGCTCAACACTCTAATACCCTGAGGATCATCTTACCAAAACGGTTAGAGATTAACGCAGGATTATGGGGGTATGCAGAGTGCTGATTGGCCCAACCCGGCTGATCCCCGTTCACACCCAACCCTTCTCGTCCATATGCTTATCCAATTTTATCTTAAAGCTCCCTACCGTTTTAGACCCCACTATAGCACTTGGTAGTCTATTCCACCCATCTACAACTCTGTTACCAAACCAATATTTGCCTATATCTTTTCTGAAACGAAATTTATCTAATTTGAAACCATTGGTACGAGTTATTTCGCTATCACTGAGCTTTAGTACATTTGTCATGTCCCCTTTGTTAATCCCACTAACCCACTTGAACACCTCTATCATATCCCCTCTAACTCTGCGTCTCTCTAACGAATGTAAACCTAATTTCTTCAACCTTTCTTCATACGAAAGATTTCTAATATTATGGATCATTTTTGTCATTCTACGCTGTACTCTCTCCAATGAATCTATGTCCATTCTGTAATAAGGACACCAAAATTGGACAGCATAATCCATATGGGGTCTCACTAATAACAAGTAAAGTTTTAAGATAACATCAGCAGTTCTGTTACTCACACTCCTAGAGATGAACCCGAGAATCCTGTTTGCCTTATTACGAACGCTTATACACTGTTTTCTAGGCTTCAAATCATTGCTAACAAACACACCTAGATCATTCTCACAGTCTGAATTTTCTAATTCTAAATTAGCTAGTTTATATTTAACATTTGTATGCATCTTCCCTATCTTTAATACCTTGCATTTGTCAATGTTAAACTTCATCTGCCAATTTACTGACCATTCATGTAAGGTATCTAGATCCCTTTGGAGGCACTCTATATCGCTATCTGAATCAATTGATCTCCCCATTTTAGTATCGTCTGCGAATTTACTTATCCTACTAGTTATACCTAAATCTAGGTCATTTATGTATATAAGAAACAACAGGGGACCTAATACCGATCCCTGGGGGACACCACTTTTGACTGCTCCCCACTCTGACTTGGTACCATTTATGCTGACTCTCTGTTTCCTACCAAAAGTGTTAAGTGTTGTGGTTGTTGTTGAAAGTTGTTATGTTTTCAAGTTCCCCACAATTACGTCATGGTTTAATATTTTTGACTGTGTATTCTAAATAGAGGAATTAAGCACCCATTACATTACAACCTCCTGTAGATTTACTGTAGTTTCTCCTCACTCATTTCCCTCACACATAATCTGTAGTACATTACTTCGCTAAAGCTAACCTAATTTAGCAGACTTTTATGTGTGGACAAAATACTTCGAGTGGCGTCAAAATATTTGTGGGAAAACTAACTTTTGGGTGAACTAACATGTAGGCAAACTGACCGGTATTCCCCCTCCCACCCACCCACTCACCCCAACGCCCACCCCCATAGCATCACAAGCCTATCCCACTAAATGCTAACACGTGCCCAGTCACCCACCCGCCCCCACATGTCCCTATACTCACCCTTGCCCACTCACCCTAAAATGGACCTTAGGGTATGAGGTCGTAAGGGCGATCTTGGGGGAGAGGTGGGATGTGGGGTTAGGCCTGGTGGGACTGATTGGATCCACTATCTGATTATGCCGGTGTGGTTGTGGGTTGTGGTGATGTGTGGTATTAAAGTGTGTGGTTTATGCGTTGTGGAAGTTGGGAGTTGTGGTTGTAAAGTGTGTGGTTGGGAGTTGTGGTTGTAAAGTGTGTGGTTGGGAGTTGTAGTTGTAAAGTGTGTGGTTGGGAGTTGTGGTTGTAAAGTGTATGGTTAATGGTTGTGGTGGCAATGATGGTGTGTGGTTATGAGTTGTGGTTGTAAAGTGTGTGGTTATGCGTTGTGGTAGTTGGGAGTTGTTGTAAAGTGTGTGGTTAGGAGTTGTAGTTGTTGTTGTTGTTCCCCAAGCTGCCTGGCCGAACAGCCCCAAGGCCCCGAGCAAGGCCAAGGCCATAACTGAGCGCCCCCACAGAACCCTCTCTGCCTACCACAATAAAGCCTGGGTGACCGAAGCCACTCCATGGCGGGGAGCTGAGGAGGGTGCGGAAACGCCCGGGAAACCAAAGTCCCACCCAGGGCCCTGTGCCCCTCAGCAATTATGAAGAGAAAGTTGAGGGGCAAAGGAAAAATGTGACGCTTTGGCTTCCAATCTTGGTAGATTGGGAGGTCAATCCACGGAAAAGACGCCGTCACTTGAGATCTAGGAAATACATAAGTAAAAGGAACAGTCGGAGTAAGCTATGGGTATGGCAGAGATCGCTCAGTTCTCACTCTGATAGACCAGCCCATCACCAGTTGTAGTTGGGTGTTATGGTTGTAAAGTGTGTGGTTGAGAGTTGTGGTTGTAAAGTGTGTTGGGAGTTGTGGTTGTAAAGTGTGTGGTTGGGAGTTGTGGTTGTAAAGTGTGTGGTTGAGAGTTATGGTTGTAAAGTGTGTGGTTGGGAGTTGTGGTTGTAAAGTGTGTTGTTGGGAGTTGTGGTTGTAAAGTGTGTGGTTGTGAGTTGTGGTTGTAAAGTGTGTGGTTGTGAGTTGTGGTTGTAAAGTGTGTGGTTGTGAGTTGTGGTTGTAAAGTGTGTGGATGGGAGTTGTGGTTGTAAAGTGTGTGGTTGGGAGTTGTGGTTGTAAAGTGTATGGTTAATGGTTGTGGTGGCAATGATGGTGTGTGGTTATGAGTTGTGGTTGTAAAGTGTGTGGTTATGCGTTGTGGTAGTTGGGAGTTGTGGTTGTAAAGTGTGTGGTTAGGAGTTGTAGTTGGGTGTTATGGTTGTAAAGTGTGTGGTTGAGAGTTGTGGTTGTAAAGTGTGTTGGGAGTTGTGGTTGTAAAGTGTGTGGTTGGGAGTTGTGGTTGTAAAGTGTGTGGTTGGGAGTTGTGGTTGTAAAGTGTGTGGTTGAGAGTTATGGTTGTAAAGTGTGTGGTTGGGACTTGTGGTTGTAAAGTGTGTTGTTGGGAGTTGTGGTTGTAAAGTGTGTGGTTGTGAGTTGTGGTTGTAAAGTGTGTGGTTGTGAGTTGTGGTTGTAAAGTGTGTGGTTGTGAGTTGTGGTTGTAAAGTGTGTGGATGGGAGTTGTGGTTGTAAAGTGTGTGGTTGGGAGTTGTGGTTGTAAAGTGTGTGGTTGAGAGTTATGGTTGTAAAGTGTGTGGTTGGGAGTTGTGGTTGTAAAGTGTGTGGTTGGGAGTTGTGATTGTAAAGTGTGTGGTTAGGAGTTGTAGTTGGGTGTTATGGTTGTAAAGTGTGTGGTTGAGAGTTGTGGTTGTAAAGTGTGTGTTTAGGAGTTGTAGTTGGGTGTTATGGTTGTAAAGTGTGTGGTTGAGAGTTATGGTTGTAAAGTGTGTGGTTGGGAGTTGTGGTTGTAAAGTGTGTGGTTGGGAATTGTGATTGTAAAGTGTGTGGTTGTTGTTGTTCCCCAGGCTGCCTGCCCGAACAGCCCCAAGTCCCCGAGCAAGGTCAAGGCCATAACCGAGCACCTTACAGAACCCTCCCTGCCTACCACAATAAAGCCTGGGTGACCGAAGCCACTCCATGGCGGGGAGCTGAGGAGGGTGCAGAAACGCCCGGGAAACCAAAGCCCCAACCAAGGCCCTGTGCCCCTCCGCAATTATGAAGAGAAAGTTGAGGGGCAAAGGAAAAATATGACGCTTTGGCTTCCAATCTGCCAACCTCTAGGTTGGCAGATTGGGAGGTCAATCCACGGAAGAGACGCTGTCACTTGAGATCTAGAAAATATATAAGTAAAAGGAACAGTCAGAGTAAGCTATGGGTATGGCAGAGATCGCTCAGTTCTCACTCTGATAGACCAGCCCATCACCACATGACTAGAACCCAATCCTCTCAGCATCAGCTAGGAAAGGCCCTAGAAAGCCACCTTTGGCGGGGGGATAGCTCCCCTATTTCAACCCCTTTCGGGGTTGGGATTAGTGGTTGTAAAGTGTGTGGTTGTGAGTTGTGGTTATAAAGTGTGTGGTTGAGAGTTGTGGTTGTAAAGTGTGTGGTTGGAAGTTGTGGTTATAAAGTGTGTGGTTGGAAGTTGTGGTTGTAAAGTGTGTGGTTGGAAGTTGTGGTTGTAAAGTGTGTGTGTGTGAGTTGTGGTTATAAAGTGTGTGGTTATAAAGTGTGTGGTTGGAAGTTGTGGTTATAAAGTGTGTGGTTGGAAGTTGTGGTTATAAAGTGTGTGGTTGGAAGTTGTGGTTGTAAAGTGTGTGGTTGGAAGTTGTGGTTATAAAGTGTGTGGTTGGAAGTTGTGGTTGTAAAGTGTGTGGTTGGAAGTTGTGGTTATAAAGTGTGTGGTTGTAAAGTGTGTGGTTGGAAGTTGTGGTTGTAAAGTGTGTGTTTGTGAGTTGTGGTTATAAAGTGTGTGGTTGGAAGTTGTGGTTATAAAGTGTGTGGTTGGGAGTTGTAGTTGTAAAGTGTGTGGTTGGAAGTTGTGGTTGTATAGTGTGTGGTTGGAAGTTGTGGTTGTAAAGTGTGTGGTTGGAAGTTGTGGTTATAAAGTGTGTGGTTGGAAGTTGTGGGTATAAAGTGTGTGGTTGGAAGTTGTGGGTATAAAGTGTGTGGTTGGAAGTTGTGGTTGTAAAGTGTGTGTTTGTGAGTTGTGGTTATAAAGTGTATGGTTGGAAGTTGTGGTTATAAAGTGTGTGGTTGGAAGTTGTGGTTGTAAAGTGTGTGGTTATAGGTTGTGGTGCTTGTGATAGTATTGGTGTGTGGTTGTTATGGTATGTAGTTGTGTGGTTGTGATGGTGTGTTGCTGGGAGGTGTGGTAGTACACTGAGTTGATTATGAGTATGTGCTGCGAAGAGAGCGTATTTTTAAGCATCAGGGTTCGTAAAGTGGTTTGTGCTAATACCAGCAGCATCAGTCATCCAGACCAGATGGCTGGAGTAAAATAGGAAAGAAGAGTAATTGGACAGAAGCAGAACAAGCTGAAAAACGGTCAGTCATGGTATTGATGTCAATATTTTATGTGGAGGTACTGATAACATGCTAGTGATAATGAAGATGTTAGTAGTGAAGGCCAGTAATGTATATTGATGAATATGCTGTTTGGGGTGCTAATAATACAGCAATAGTATCATCATAGTATTAGTATTGCCACTAATGAAAGAGGAGTAGTGGTTTTGATAATAGTACTAGCGATGGTAATGGTAGTTGTAATTATTATAATAGTACTAGATGCAGTAAATAGAGTTAGTTGTATCGGTATACCACAGTCTTTATCATCAACCTGTTTTGTTCGTAAAACAAGTTTACATAGCGTCGAATAGAGCAAAGTTTACAGCATTGCAGTTTAGATTAAGGGGGGGATGGTTCACTTTTTGGGCGATTTTTGCATGTATTCATTATTTTCTAGTTTCCTCCCTAGACCTCCATCAAATTTAAAAAAACATCCATTAGATCCCCCTTCTAGATTAATTTGTACATTTTTCGATAGAAAAATTTCCTGGCCGAAGGCCTATTCTTCCAACATTACAGGCTCACTATCGTTCGCCTGGGAAAAAATCGACACCTAAATAGAACAAAAGGTCTAAATATTGACGAAGAAATGGGGCGAAAGGCCTTAAAATCGACTAACTAGTGGGGCAAACATCTTAACATCTGAAAATTAATGGAACTAAACACGAGGGAGAAAAGGGTCCAGAAAAATTGCCCATGTCCCCTTAAAGGGTTAATATTGTAGTCTGATGAAGGTAGTTTGCACAAGATCATAGATGGCATTATAATATGAAATCCTTGTTTTCCAATTGATCATGATTGGAATTAATATTATATTGATATTAGTATTTCACAGTATAGCCGCTCAATACATTATATTCCCTACTAGTCAAGTGTCTCAGTCATAAATATAAGCATAATGTATATAACTAGTTTAAAGTATGCTGTTATTAATATAAGAATAAATACAAATAACAAACTATATAACACGAAAAACAAACTAAGCTAAAGTAAACTAAAAAAGTATTGATCATGATTATAGTAGTTCTAGTAATGATGGTGATGCTGATGCTGATGTTAATAAGTCTTATCTATAATTTTAATGACGGTAGTATTTATTATAATTAACGTAATTATAGAATTATTGGAAGCGGATATTTGTACTATTGCATTGTATAATTGTGTTCTATCTATCTATTGCCTGACTCCGTGATCCCCGAAGGGGTGGCCACGAACGAACCGCCCCCATGCACCTCTGTCCCCAGTCAGTCGACGCCCCTCCCCCCAACCAGCACCGTCTTCGTTCATATACTTCCTCACTCCATCCTTCCACCTCTCTTTCGGTCTACCTCTCCCTCTCTGTCCCTCCACCTCGCTCTCGTACACCCTCTTAGTCATTCTCTCGCTTTCAATACGTTCCATATGGCCGAACCATCTCAAGTTATTCCTTTTCACACTTTTCAGCACATCTACCTCCACACCACACCTTCTTACTTCCTCATTAGTCTGTCTATCCCTCCATGTAACTCCGCACGCACTTCTTAAGTAATTCATTTCCATTGCTCTCACTCTTGGTCTGAGTCTCTCAACCAACGTCCATGCTTCGCTTCCGTAAGTCAGTGTCGGGATTACCACACTGTCATGCAAGGACTTCTTCACTTCCATACTGACCACCCTATTTCTTGTTACTGCTTTCAGCGTTCCTACAACCCTCTTCCCCTGTTGTACCCTCTCCCGCACTTCTTCATCCATCATCTTTACTCAACACACTGCCCAGATACTTAAAAGAGTTGACGATCTCCATAGCCTGACCGTTCAGCTTCACCTTACACTCTGTGACTTCACCCCTTTCGGAGACCATAACCATGCTCTTCCCCGCATTTACCTTCAAATTCCGTTTTTCGCACACTGTTCCAAACTCATTTACCAGACCCTGCAACTCCCATTCATTATCACTCATCAGAACTGTATCATCCACAAACAGCAGTATAGGTAGCTGCCACTCAATTCCCTCCCTTTTCAGCAATACACCAACATCCACTGCTCTTGATAGTATTTCTTTCATGACTCCATCCATATATACAGTAAACAACCATGGGGACATCACCCACCCCTGTTTCAAACCAACATTCAGGTCAAACAACTCGCTCTACTCACTCTCCATAATTGTGTTAATGGCAGTAATAGTAATGATAATAATAGAAGTGATGGTAGCCTATTATTGGAAGATATTATAGTTTATTTATTTTCAATTGGCGGCAAATTAAATCCCTTAGCAGCTAGTTTCTCAATACTTAATGGCAACATATGAAACTACTATGTCTCTGCATCATATGAAACTACTATGTCTCTGCATCATATGAAACTACTATGTCTCTGCATCATATGAAACTACTATGTCTGCATCATATGAAACTACTATGTCTCTGCATCATATGAAACTACTATGTCTCTGCATCATATGAAACTACTATGTCTCTGCATCATATGAAACTACTATGTCTCTGCATCATATGAAACTACTATGTCTCTGCATCATATGAATCTACTATGTCTCTGCAACATATGAATCTACTATGTCTCTGCAACATATGAATCTACTATGTCTCTGCAACATATGAATCTACTATGTCTCTGCATCATATGAAACTGCTATGTCTCTGCATCATATGAAACTGCTATGTCTCTGCATCATAATGAACTACTATGTCTCTGCAACATATGAATCTACTATGTCTCTGCAACATATGAAACTACTATGTCTCTGCATCATATGAAACTACTATGTCTCTGCATCATATGAAACTACTATGTCTCTGCATCATATGAAACTACTATGTCTCTGCATCATATGAAACTACTATGTCTCTGCATCATATGAAACTACTATGTCTCTGCATCATATGAAACTACTATGTCTCTGCATCATATGAAACTACTATGTCTCTCCATCATATGAAACTACTATGTCTCTCCATGATATGAAACTACTATGTCTCTCCATCATATGAAACTACTGTCTCTCCATCATATGAAACTACTATGTCTCTCCATCATATGAAACTACTATGTCTCTCCATCATATGAAACTACTATGTCTCTCCATCATATGAAACTACTATGTCTCTGCATCATATGAAACTACTATGTCTCTGCATCATATGAAACTACTATGTCTCTGCATCATATGAAACTACTATGTCTCTGCATCATATGAAACTACTATGTCTCTGCATCATATGAAACTACTATGTCTCTGCATCATATTAAGACCAATATTCTATAATTAGGACCATGTTTAAATAAAAAATCTTCAAACTAGCTGAGCAATCTTGATGGGAACTTTGCAATTTACCGCCTTTTGAAAAGAAACAGAGTATAGTAACGATGGTAATATTTGTTATTCTAATGATTGCAATATTAAGAAGTAGTATTGGGAGCGTGTGTTGTGTAATTATGTTAAGGGGAGATAGGTCTTTTTTCTGGTCCTCCTTCGTCCTCATGTTTAGCCCTATTCGTTTTCAGATTCTAAGACGTTAGGCCCATTAGTTTAGTGATTTTAAGACCTTTCGCCCCATTTCTTTGTCAATATTAAGATTTGTCGTGTCATTTAGGTGTCGATTTTTCTTCCTGACAGGCGATAGCTATCCAGTAATTTAAGAGGAACCGGCCCTCGGCCAGGATATTTTTCTATAGAAAAACGTACAAATTTACCTTGAAGCAGGATCGGGTGGGGGGGGGGGGGAGTGATTTGTTTATAGATTGATGGAGGTTTAGGGAGGAAACTATACAAATCATATAAAGATGCATAAATGAGCAAATAAATACACCCATTCCCCCATAATGGTAGTAGTACTGGAGGTGTTAACAGCACTAGTATCGCCTTTTATGTAATAGTCAGGTTGCGAGTCAAATTAATAAGGTACGGTAATAATTTGGTATTAGTTATGGTAATATTGGCAGCGTCTGGCCGGCGTGTGTTGGGTAAGGGTTGGCGTCTGTTGTATTAACGGGGGGTGGCCTGCTTTTTTCTCTCTCTGGGTTGTATCCATGCGGCCCCATTCAGCCCACTGTTTTAAGATGTTTATCCTCATCCAGGTGTCGATATTATCCTGGCGAGCGGTAGCGAGCCAACATATTTTTGTCAATAAAGTGCTCTTCCTCACATGGTGTTTATTTTCATCCTGTCTACTTTTCAAAGTATATTTTTATCAACATATTTTTACAATGTTTTTGACTGCAGGCTAAATTTGTACATTTTTCGATAGAGAAATGTCTCCGGCGAAGCCGGATTTTTCCATACAATGCTGGCTCGCTTTCGCTCGCCAGGAAGAAATCGACACCTGGATGGGGATATACGTCTTAAAACAGTAGGCTGAATGGGGCCGAATGGATAGAACCCAGAGAGAGAGAGAGAGAGAGAGAGAGCGAGCGGGGAAAAATACAAGGTGGGGCCCCTATATAACGATAATAATGGTAAAGGTATATGTATGGTAATGGTAGTGACTTTAGCAATTTTAGTGATGATATCTATGATAGTGGTGATGACAATGTAAGTGAAGATGGCAATGGTAGTGATTACAGCAATGGTAGTGATTATAGCAATGATAGTGGTGATGACAATGTTAGCGATTATAGCAATGGTAGTGATTATAGCAATGGTAGTGGTGATGACAATGGTAGTGATTATAGCAATGGCGGTGGTGATGACAATGGTAGTGGTTATAGCAATGGTGGTGGTGATGACAATGGTAGTGATTATAGCAATGATAGTGGTGATGACAATGTTAGTGATTATAGCAATGGTGGTGGTGATGACAATGGTAGTGATTATAGCAATGATAGTGGTGATGACAATGTTAGTGATTATAGCAATGGTGGTGGTGATGACAATGATAGTGATTATAGCAATGGCGGTGGTGATGGCTGGTGGTGATGACAATGGTAGTGATTATAGCAATGGCGGTGGTGATGACAATGGTAGTGGTTATAGCAATGGTGGTGGTGATGACAATGGTAGTGATTATAGCAATGATAGTGGTGATGACAATGTTAGTGGTTATAGCAATGGTGGTGGTGATGACAATGTTTGTGATTATACCAATGGTGGTGGTGATGACAATGTTAGTGATTATAGCAATGGTGGTGGTGATGACAATGTTTGTGATTATACCAATGGTGGTGGTGATGACAATGTTAGTGATTATAGCAATGGTGGTGGTGATGACAATGGTAGTGGTTATAGCAATGGTGGTGGTGATGACAATGGTAGTGATTATAGCAATGGCGTTGGTGATGACTGGTAGTGATTATAGCAATGATAGTGGTGATGACAATGTTAGTGATTATAGCAATTGCGGTGGTGATGACAATGGTAGTGGTTATAGCAATGGTGGTGGTGATGACAATGGTAGTGATTATAGCAATGGTGGTGGTGATGACAATGGTAGTGATTATAGCAATGGCGGTGGTGATGACAATGTTAGTGATTATAGCAATGGTGGTGGTGATGACAATGGTAGTGATTATAGCAATGATAGTGGTGATGACAATGTTAGTGATTATAGCAATGGTGGTGGTGATGACAATGGTGGTGGTGATGACAATGGTAGTGATTATAGCAATGGTGGTGGTGATGACAATGGTAGTGATTATAGCAATGATAGTGGTGATGACAATGTTAGTGATTATAACAATGGCGGTGGTGATGACAATGGTAGTGGTGATGACAATGTTAGTAATTATAGCAATGGCGGTGGTGATGACAATGTTAGTGATTATAGCAATGGTGGTGGTGATGACAATGGTAGTGATTATAGCAATGATGGTGGTGATGACAATGGTAGTGATTATAGCAATGGCGGTGGTGATGACAATGGTAGTGGTGATGACAATGGTAGTGATTATAGCAATGGCGGTGGTGATGACAATGGTAGTGATTATAGCAAAGGCGGTGGTAATGACAATGGTAGTGGTGATGACAATGTTAGTGATGATGGCAATGGTAGTGATTATAGTAATGGTGGTGATGATGGCAATGATAGTGGTGATGACAATAGTAGTGATGATGGCAATGGTAGTGATGATGGCAATGGTGGTGGTGATGACAATGGTAGTGATGATGGCAATTGTGGTAGTGATTATAGCAATGGTGGTGGTGATGACAATGGTAGTGATGATGGCAATGGTGGTAGTGATTATAGCAATGGTGGTGGTGATAACAATGTTAGTGATGATGGCAATGGTGGTAGTGATTATAGCAATGGTTGTGGTGATGACAATGGTGGTGACGATGACAATTCTAATAGTGATGACAATGGTAGTGGTGTTAGCTTGTGCGTTGTGTAGTAATAATGTGTAATCGTGTAATGGTGATCTTAAGGGAAGGTCTCCACTTGAGGGATTTTTTTCTTGACCCCTTTCTCCCTCATGTTTAGCCCCATTGCTTTTGATATTATAAAACGTTTGCCCCATTAGTTTAGCGATTTTAAGAACTTTCACCCCTAGTTAAGACCTTGCGTGCAATTCAGGTGTCGATTTTATCCTGGCGAGCGATAGCGAGCCTGTAATTTAAGAGGAACCGGCCTTCGGCCGGGACATTTTTCTACCGAAAAATGTACAAATTTATCTTGAAAGGGACTCAAGGGGGTGTAATTTTAAGATTGATGGAGGTCTAGGGAACAAACTAAATACCTCCCTTAATGGTATTATAGTCCATTTTTATCCAGCTGAGGGTAAATTGCCATGTTTCTATCTTGGTTACTCAGCTATAAGGTATATTTTGTAGCGAAATATGCTGGTAATTATGAAAAATTGGCATTAATACGACACACAGCCATAGTAGTTTCATATATTTCCATTAAGTATCGAAAAATCAGCTACTAAGAGATTCAATTTATGATCAGCTGGAAAAAAATAGAGTATAGTGATGTTATTATTAGCAACGTATTTTTCGGATCGTGTTGTGTAAGTGTGTTCATGGCAGTAGTAATTATTGTAATGGCAATTATTGTACTTTTAAAGGTGTTATATAATTATGTAATAGTAGTAGTTGTAGTAATAATGATTGTATTAATTATCATAGTATTAATGATGATGATATTAGTGATGGTAGTATTAATGATGATAGTATTAGTGATGATAGTAATAATGATGATGATATTAGTGATGGTAGTAATAATGATGATAGTATTAGTGATGATAGTAATAATGATGATAGTATTAGTGATGATAGTAATAATGATGATGATATTAGTGATGGTAGTAATAATGATGATAGTATTAGTGATGATAGTAATAATGATGATAGTATTAGTGATGGTAGTAATAATGATGATAGTATTAGTGATGGTAGTAATAATGATGATAGTATTAGTGATGATAGTAATAATGATGAGTATTAGTGATGATAGTAATAATGATGATAGTATTAGTGATGGTAGTAATAATGATGATAGTATTAGTGATGGTAGTAATAATGATGATAGTATTAGTAATGGTAGTAATAATGATGATAGTATTAGTGATGGTAGTAATAATGATGATAGTATTAGTGATGGTAGTAATAATGATGATGATATTAGTGATGGTAGTATTAATGATGATAGTATTAGTGATGATAGTAATAATGATGATGATATTAGTGATGGTAGTATTAATGATGATAGTATTAGTGATGATAGTATTAGCAGCAGCGTATGGCCGGCGTGTGTTATATAATAGTAATAGTCTTAATTATGATAGTACTTATTAATAATGATAATATTAGTGATGGTATATAGTATTGGCAGCAGCGTATGGCCGGCGTGTGTTATATATTAGTAATAGTAGTAATGATGAGTATTAATGATGGTATACTATTGGCAGTAGCGTATGGCCGGCGTGTGTTATATAATAGTAATAGTCTTAATTATGATAGTACTTATTAATGATGATAGTATTAGTGATGGTATTATTGGCAGCGTATGGCCGGCGTGTGTTATATAATAGCCGTGGTGGTCTGCCGTTGCCTACCAGTGAGACGGATCAGTAATTAACGACCCCTGTTAATGCCTCTTTACACATAATTAAATTTGGGGGCGGTAAGCATATTAGAGTGTGTGGGGGGGGGGGGGGCGCGTAACACATCTACTTTATCTTCCTTGGTTGTTGTTTTGTGTGGTTTCGTCACCTGCTACTCTATTGACGTGTGTTCATTACTCATTTGTTTTTCTCGCTGTTCATTATGTTCCGTAAGTTATATATATTAATTTGGGTATGCTTATTTCGTGTTTTTATTGGTAAGCATATTATACTTTTTTTTTCATCATTATTGTTTTTGTTATTTCGGCACCTGCTACTCTATTAAGTGGGGATGATTCACTTTTAGGTAATTTTTTTTTTTTTTTTTTTTTCATTATCTATTCCTTTTCTAGTTTCCTACCTAGACCTCCATTAAACTTTAAAAAAACACCCCATAAACCCCCTTCAAGATATATTTGTGCATTTTTCGGTAGAAAATGTCTCGGCCAAAGGCCGGTCCTCTTAAATTACAGGCTTGCTGTCGCTCGCCAGGTAATCGACACCTAAATGGCACGAAACGTCTTAATGTTAACGAAGACATGAGCGAAAGTTCTTATAATCGCCAAACTAATGAGTCGAACGTCCTAACATCTAAAAACCAATGGGATTAAACACGAGGGAGAAGGGGATCTATAAAAAAAAAAACAGCCCATCTCCCCTTAACCGTGTGTTCATTACTCATTGTTCTCGCTGCTCATATGTTCCGTAGGTTCTAGTAATTTGTGTGTATGCTTATTTCCTGTTTTTATTAGTAAACATATTATACTCTCATTTTTCTTTTTTTTTTGTATTTTTTTTTTCTTTATGGATTCGTCACTTGCTATACTTGATTAACCATGTGTTCATTAATCATTGTGCTCGCTGTTCATATGTTCTGCAAGTTCTATTTATGTATGGAAGCGTATGTCCTGTTCTTTATTGGTAAGCATATTGTCTTCTCGTCTATCTTCTTTAGGGTTTTATTTTATGTTTTTTTGTTTTCGTCACCTGCTATTTAATTAGACGTGTACTGTATTTAATCATTAATCATTTTCTTCTGTGTCATAAGTTATATTTAGTGTTGCCTCGGTCGTTTTGTTATTTTTTGTTTTGTTTATTTTTTTTTTTTTTATTTTATTTTTTTTATTGTAACCTTTAATCTGTCTTCATCACTGTTATTTGTTATTTAGTCACCTTCTATCATATTAACCGTGTATTCATTAATCATATTCCTCGCTGTCCATCTGTGCCATAAGTTATAATAGTGTTGTATGCTCAGGTCGGGTTTAGCACATTGTACTGTCCTTTATCTTCTTCACTTGTTATTTCGTTACCTGCAACATAATGACCGCGTATGCATTGTTCATTTCGTTACCTGCAACATAATGACCGCGTATGCATTGTTCATTTTTCTCGGTGTTCATCTGCTCAGTCAGTTCTACTGACTGGAATTCGCCCCCATTAGTTTGACGATTATAAGACTTTTCCTGCCATTTAGGTGTTGATATTCTCCTGGCAAGCGATAGCGAGCCCCGTCCTTTGGCCTTTGTCCGGGGCCTTTCTCTACCGAAAAATGCACACTCTTCCTTCTATTATTAACCATTTCAGTAACATTGCGTCTCATTTTCACAGTAGTCTTGCTAATAATATACTATTTTATACAGATTAGGAAGGACCTCTAACAATCAAAGGTGTAAAATCTATCCACATTATCCCTTACGCTCACATGGAACTTTTCTAATTTAAAAAGTATCGTAATAATAGCAAAAATATAATGAATTAATGCGTCATATATCATATTGAAAGGATTAACCCGTTCAGTACCAGTCTTTTTCATCATATTCTGGCAACTATTAGACGTTTTCGTTCAGCTTAGGAAGGACCTCTAGGCTTCGAACTCTCTCACCCAACCTTTTAAAATACCAATGATCCTTCCAAAGCTGCATTATATCGTCTGAATATAGCTATAGAATACAATATAACACAACGTCGATGGTACTCAAAGGGTTATTCTCTAGCCTATTTGTTTGCTTGACCACCTTTCTCCTTCATTCATTACTTTCCTTTCGTATTATTAATTTTATACGTCTTGCTTTCTTTCTGCCCTTTAATTTTCTCTTTCCCATTCATCGTCACTCGTTTCTCCTCCTCAATATTCACCAAACTCATCCTTCCTTGTACAACCCGTATGTTTATCTTCAGCCATACTAACTAACATTTAAATAGCTCTTGGTTTGTCCTCTCCCTCCTGCTGTTTATTTGTTCTTGGCTTTACTTTCCATCTTCCACTTGCTCTTCCTCCTACTTTCCCTTTCAACCTCTCCTTCTTAGCTTCATAGCGCCTTATAGCTGTTATCTTAAAATTGCCTGACTCTCCATCCGTAATTTTCTTTCCAAGTTTCGTATTTCCTCTAGTATAGAAAAACACTCTCGCTCTCGGTAGAGCGCGTACCTCCGTTGTCTGGTTCTTTACAATTAATATCATAGGCCTAAATGTTCTTCTAGATCTGGGTTCCAGGATATGATCCAGATCACCTCCTAAATAGAATCACTTCTTCCTTGGTGCATATCCCTTCCTTCCACCAGGTTTCGTGAAAAATGGTTCAAAATGATCCTCTCTACCTACCAAGTTTCGTGAAAGTCGTTTCACAACTTTGTAAAATAACTTGTTTACAGATAAACAGACGGAGTTGAGTATAATAACATCCGTCCAACTTCGTTTGCGAAGGCGATAAAGATAAGGGGGAGGAATCTCTACTGGGAGGATAGGGAAGGTATAAAACCTCAAGTAAAGTCGGTTTCACCTCAGCTGACGGTAAATTGCATCCCTTAGTAACTTTTGTTCTCGATAGTTAAAGATTGTTTTTGAAACTACTACGTCTCTTTATCAAATCAATACCAAGCTTATATAATTAGCACCATATTTCATAACAAAATTTCCAAAATAACTGATAAATCTTGATGAGAACTTTGCAATTTACCGTCAGCTGAAACAAAATAAAGTATAGTCTATACTTTTCCTAACAATAGCTCTCCCTACTCCCTATCGTTATTTTTGTTGATCCTTTGTTCTTCCTTTTCCTTCTCCCTCTTCCTTCCACACCTCCTACCTACAATAATACCCTGCCTCTGACCTCACCATCTCACCCTCACATCACCTGCCTCCGCCAAACCACCACCACCACACTTATCAAATTTCCACCTCCCCATAGATATATATACGAGGGGGGGCGTGTTGTCGTGCGTAATCCCCAGCGCATCTGCCGGACACGTGGGCTCGCTCGTAAACGGCGGGGGGAGGGTAATGAACGAGAGTCTTAATTAACGAAAGTCGACCGAGCGCGTAAGCTGATGAGTAAAGTCCCCCCTTGGCTTCTTCCTGTTTTCTGTTGAAACGGGTTTCAAGTCAATACAACCCAACTGTAAAACGGCCACTGCCAGGACATTCACAGTCTCTTAACTTAACCTACTTAATCTAACCTAGCCAGACCTAGCTTAACCAAGCCTAGCCTAACCTAACCTAATCTAATCTAATCTAACCTAACCTAACCTACCCTAGGCAAGCCTAGCTTAACCCTTTCAAAATCCGATACGCATTTTCTTTCTGGTTTCTGGCTTTTATTCAGATTAGGAAGGATATACGGAGGTCAGAGAGCTAGTTGAGATAGTCTTTACCCTTATAATTCCCACAGGTCTTTCCTAAAGTGTATAAAATCGTCTAATTATAGCCAGAATAAACTGTCACAACGCGTCATAATCTTCAAAGGGTTAATCAAATCTAACTTAACATAGGATGTTTTGGACTGTTGCCGTTTAGGAGAATGTGGCAGTGTTGACCTGTTTACTGTTGAAGGTGGTGGTCGTTGGTTGAGAGGGGACATTGGCCAGTTGCTTAATCCCTTCACTACGAGATGTGCTTCCTAAGATGAATACAATCTGTTGGTAGTAACTACTGTAGATAAAAATATAATTTTCATTACACTTGTATCAATGATCAATTTGTTTGCAAATCTAAACTAAATACATATTTTACGATATACAGTATGTTACTTGTTATTGCACATTAAGGGGAGGTATTTAGTCTGTTCCCTAGACCTCCATCAACCTTAAAATTACACCCCCTTGAGCCCCTTTCAAGATAAATTTGTACATTTTTCGGTAGAAAAAATTCCCGGCCGAAGGCCGGTTCCTCTTAAATTACAGGCTCGCTATCGCTCGCCAGGATAAAATAGACGCCTGAATTGCACGAAAGGTCTTAATATGGGGTGAAAGTTCTTAAAATCGCTAAACTAATGGGGCGAACGTTTTATAATATCAAAAGCAATGGGGCTAAACATGAGGGAGAAAGGGGTCAAGAAAAAAATCTCTCAAGTGGAGACCTCCCCTTAACAAGCATACTGTATATAGTTAATACTATTAGACAGATGCGTAGACAGATATCAACAGACGATAGAGATAAGAATATCGACCGTAAACTCATTTAGATGGATATCTTAAGGTGGAATTAAGTTAGAAGCAGTGTATAGCCTTGGACCTGACTTTAATTGACCCTTGATAATTGTGGTAAAGAAATTAAATTAGACATTAACGCAATGTATGTGTTATGTTATTGTGATATGTTAATAATCGGCCATTAATTATCACTTTAAGGTGTATACTTGCCAACAGGTATAACTTTTACAGAGCATATTTATGGAACATACATACAATGCTATTCATGTTTGTATACTTATTTAGAAGTGCATAATGTCAAGAGCCTAAATATACAGCCTTAAACTCTGCCTTTTATAGTTAAGTCGTGTATTTTAGTCAATATTATGTAGGTATGGTATATAGCTAAACCAGTGTGATCAAATATAGTTGTGTAACATTTATCACAGGTGGCGGCTGTACATTATTATTTGTGTTGTATTATTGTTTGTTCTGTCGTACTCAAACTCGTCATATACATCTATCATATGTAAATGGTGCAGGAGTATGTATTAATAGAGCTCAAAATTGAAACTACTCCTCCATTGACGTAATAGGATTAATAATGAAGTAGTTGGCTACTGTGAACGTTCATATAAAAATAAATAAATTATAATCATAATATACAGTATATAGGTTGAGGAAGCAAGTAGAAATGTGGTTTATCACAGTGGCGTTAAATGCTATTAACAACCCTTTCAGTACCGGTGCCGTCCTATTAGTTTTATTCTGGCTACTATTAGAACATTTTATTCAGATTAAGAAGGACGTCTACCCGTTAAAAGGCTACAGACTATCTCAAGGCATCGACAATATGAACTGTAGTAAGTACTTCACTATTGACCAATCTAATTACACGCGGGGAAACGGTTGCAAAATTATTGGTAAATCTTTTAACTCACACGAATCTAAGAATTTCTTCTTCAATCGAGTTGTCAACTTGTGGAATGGGCTTCCCCGAAACGTTATAGACTGCATCACCGTTAATTCATTTAAACTCCGCCTAGACAAACATCTCGCATCAAACCCGCGACTGACTGCGTTTGTAAATGAATAACTTTATTTTATCCCCCCCTCAGTTACTAACCCATCTGTCCCCTACTAACTTCCTAATCCTGCCACGGACATTAGTTCCAGGGCAGTAATTCCCTTTCCAATGTTCCCTTACCCACTCTAAACCACTGTTTGGACACTTGATCCTCAGTGTTTTGGAGGACAAGCAACCTAGAAGGGTCACTAGATCTGTTGTTGCTTGATTTCCTTTGTACTCCTTTGTACTAATTATTCCCTTTAGCTAACCTATTTCCTTCCTAAGATTCGTAAAAGCATCTAAATGTAGCTGAAATTAAATAAGTACGCCATCGATACTGAAAAGGTTATCACACTATGCTGATGTAATGGAGAAAGTTATATATGCAAATTAGATGTTCGGGTGAGTTAAGGGGAGGTATTTAGTTTGTTCCCTAGACCTCCATCAACCTTAAAATTACACCCCCTCGAGTCCCTTTCAAGATAAATTTGTACATTTTTTGGTAGAAAAATGTCCCGGCCAAAGGCCGGTTCCTCTTAAATTACAGGCTCGCTATCGCTCGCCAGGATAAAATAGACACCTGAATTGCACGAAAGGTCTTAATATGGGGTGAAAGTTCTTAAAACCGCTAAACTAATGGGGCAAACGTTTTATAATATCAAAAGCAATGGGGCTAAACATGAGGGAGAAAGGGGTCCAGAAAACAATCCCTCAAGTGGAGATCTCCCCTTAACTTACTGAAATAAGAGTTGTTGTTTGAACAGAGGAGACAAGGACTGACCCGAAAGACATCTAACAGTGTAAAATCTGCAAAGTGTTCAGTCGCTTTGCCGATCAGTGATTATGCCTCAATATTCTGTTCGTCTACACAGGAGTTATTTCCCCCTCACTTATAAATCTGTTAGGTTAGGATTGATTCTGGTTTGGTTAAGATTAAATCAGGCTAGACGGAACTAGTTTAGGTTAGGGCTAGGTCAGAGAGTTGAGAGGAACTACTATCACAAACTAAAAGAGATACAGAGAACCCACTTGGAATAATAGAATCTAGGCTAGAATTGTTGCGAGAGATATCCTGATTGTTCTTAAAGTTTAATAGAAGTAAACACAAATATTGAAATATGGGAGAAGTTAAGGGGAGATTTCCACTTGAGGGATTATTTTCTTTACCCCTTTCTCCCTCATGTTTAGCCCCATTGCTTTTTTGAGCTTTTAAGACGTTCGCCCCATTAGTTTTGGTGTTTTAAAGAACTTTCGCCCCATATATGTCACTTTTAAGACCTTTCGTGCCATTAGGTGTCGATTTTTTCCTGGCGAGCGATAGCGAGCCTGTAATTTAAGAGGAATCGGCCTTCGGCCGGGACATTTTTCTACCTAAAAATGTACAAATTTATCTTGAAAGGGAGTCATGGGGGTGTAATGTCAAGCTTGATGGAAGTCTAAGAAACAGGCTAAAAGCGTCCCCTTAATGCAGGGGGCTGATCTTCTAATTTAACTTTATACAATGCCTTAGGGAATCGAAGAGAGATAATTTGTATTTGTGTTGTTGTTTACCCGTATTATTTAGCCACACTCAAAAGTCGTGTCTCACTTGTATAGCTGCAACTGTCTTCCTCCCTAGATATAAGGAAACAAAATAAAATACAAAATAAACGTCAGCCAAATTGAACAAAAGCCTGGTATTAAGCGTTTGTATAGATGTTAATGAGACTTGGTTTCACTAGACAATAAGAATATATTTCCTCAATCAACCATGCCTCTCTTAAGGGGAGATTTCCACTTGAGGGATTTTTTTCTTTACCCCTTTCTCCCTCATGTTTAGCCCCATTGCTTTTGAGATTTTAAGACGTTCGCCCCATTAGTTTGGCGATTTTAAGACATTTCACCCCATTTATATAACTTTTAAGACCTGTCGTCCCATTTAGGTGTCGATTTTTTCCTGGCGAGCGATAGCGAGCCTGTAATTTAAGAGGAACCGGCCTTCGGCCGGGAAATTTTTCTACCGAAAAATGTACCAATTTATTTTGAAAGGGGGTCAAAGGAGTATAATTTCGAGCTTGATGGGAGTCTAGGAAACATACTAAAAACCTCCCCGTAAGTGCACTGACCGATATATACCCAAGCTCCTCTTATTTTGGACACTCACATTTCACCAGCCCCAACCTCCACCCTTGATTAAAAAAAAAAAAAAAATACTAATAATACTGTAATACAAATATGTAAATAAATAAACAGATAAAATAATAAAATAAAATATAATAATAATATTAATGGTGAACAAACGTGGTGCGACGATGTATGTTTCGGTGCGATTTAGACATTCCTTCCAATTGTACGTTAACGGACACTAAGTGAACATTAGCAACCCCGTGTTCCTCTTTAACGACGAAAGGGTCACCAGCTCACGGCTAACTTAAGGTGGCCCACCTCGTTTTTGTTTTCTCTCTCTCCCTCTCTCTCTGGGTTGTATCCATTCGGCCCCATTCAGCCTACTGTTTCAAGACGTTTATCCCCATCTTGGTGTCCATTTTTTCCTGGCGAGCAGTAGCGAGCCAGTATATTTTCTAAAATGTTTTTTGACAGCAGGCTAAATTTGTACATTTTTCGATAGAAAAACGTCTCCGGCGAAGCCGGATTTCTCCATACAATGCTGGCTCGCTATCGCTCGCCAGGAAAAAATAGACACCTGGATGGGGATAAACGTCTTAAAACAGTAGGCTGAATGGGGCCGAATGGATACTAGCCAGAGAAAGTGAGAAAAAAAAAAAGTGACCCCCTTAAGTAATAGCTGCTGAACTCTAATTAGCAACCTCTTGCGGGAAATTACTATATATGCCTTTCAGTACCGTCGACGTGTTTTAATGTTATTTCAGCTACATTTAGATGATTTTATGAAGCTTAGGAACGATATATGGTATAGTACAAGAATTAATAGTCTGTAACCTGTTAATGGGTAGACGTCCTTCCTAAGCTGCATTACATCGTGTAATAAATGCCAGAATATAATACAAGGGATGTCACCGGTACTGAATGGGTTAAATACCTTGACCAGATGACGGGTATCATATTTCACTTGTTATTAATCTATTAATGTTCTTAACTGCAAAATTAAATTCAATGGCGAAAATATTTTCTACGAATGCTAAATTTGTCTTCCTTATCTTTGCCATAGTTCTAGATGAATCAACGAACTAACTTTAACATGTCACGAGTAATATGTTAGTGTAATTATTTCTCACAGTAGGTCACATTGGTATATTTTTAATTATCATTGTCTATGATCTAAAATTCTAAATGGACTAACCGCATTAACTCAAAACCTCGCAATTTCCCAGTTCCCATGTAATTTATGAATATTACGGAAAATCCTGCTAATGATCTTTCCATCCTAATCCGTTAAGATGAAGGGTTTCCGGGCAGTAACCGACCTACCCACCAGCCGGCCAGCCAAACACAAACACAAGAATCCACCGAAACGCCATGAAAACGCCCCATCCATCTTGTAGGGGAAAGGTGCGCTCCATCTGTCCCCTTCACGCCTTGAGTGGGTGGGTGGAGGTGGGGGTGAGGGTGGGTTTGTTGGGGGGTTGTGTTTGTAACCCTTTCTACAGTTGGCTCAAATAAGTGATGTCGCAACGCCAAATACATTCATGCTCAAAACTGTTGTAATGTCTCCATATTTTCAACTTCGGTTACCTCTTTAAAAATAATAGAATTAATTAGTTTCATTCCCAACACCAAACACCTCCCAATGAAATGAATGAAAGAATGTGATCCTACCGGGTTTTGAAACTGGGATACCACATACAGATTTTAAACACTTTAACCATTATACCACGAGACTAAATAATAACTAATAATACTATCTAATAATAAATAACTAAACACACCTGTGAATAATAACTAATAATAACTAATAATACTATCTAATAATAAATAACTAAACACACCTGTAAATAATAACTAATAATAACTAATAATAACTAATAATACTATCTAATAATAAATAACCAAACACACCTGTAAATAACATGAGTGGAATTGGTCTGTCAGTGTGACTAACTTTTCGGTCACCACAATAACTTTTATTACGTCGTTTTTTTTACTGTCTGGTTAACAAGAATTTATGTCAAGTCGATTTAGCTTGACATACTGTATATTCATGTTAACCTGACAGTCAGAATCCTGTAATTCTAAACATATATGCTGTATGGTCATTTTGACAAATTGTTATTTTCACTGAATATAAAATTATATAAGTGTCACATATTAACAGAGCTTATATTCAGCTTTGATATACATTTTGTTAAATATGTCTATGCTTATATCAAGCATTAATAATATTTGTATAACATAAAAAATATGACCTGACATTTGAGGAAGACTGCACCCTAACAAACGTTAAACTAATCATGCACCCTCAAACTGCTAAGCAAACCTCCGAATTATAAATGCCACGTAGAGAAATATATAAAGATAAATAAATCAATATGGCATAGGTTCGTTGACTGTAGCTTTTATTAAGTCACTGCCATCCAGCATCTTACATATTCGAATGTATTATTGTAAGAAAATTTATGCATAGGCATAGTATACTCTTATTCATTTTAACTAGACAAAACATGATTATGTCATTTGCATTACTGAGATCGTGAGATGTGAAAAGCATTTTCTGCCAATATGTAATGCTAATTACAAAAACACTTCTTTATTTCGTATCCCTCCAGATGTAGGTTATCTCTAGCCTGTGGTTTCGAACCCAGACAGGCAACGAAATTTTGAAAGTGTCCAACAGGTGCACTGAATAAAGTCGCCCGTGTCCACCTTATCTTCCTATAGATGGAGCACAATGTCATTTTCGGCTCCAGATTGTTTGCATACATACAACACACCTTCACCAACCTGAAACTGATACTGATGCTCACTGTACTTATTGAGTTTGTAGGACACCATACGGTACAGTCTATTTGTAGGACACCATACGGTACAGTCTATTTGTATCAATAAGGATATTTCTCTTATGAGGAAGTACTGAAGTTAAGGGGAGGTTTTTAGTTTGGTTTCCTAGACTTCCATCAAGCTTGAAATTACACCCCCTTGACCCCCTTTAAAAAAAAATTGGTACATTTTTCGGTAGAAAAATGTCCAGGCCGAAGGCCGATTCCTCTTAAATTGCAGGCTCGCTATCGCTCGCCAAGAAAAACTCGACACCTAAATGGGACGAAATGTCTTAAAAGTGACATAAATTGGGCAAAAAGTGACATAAAATCGCCAAACTAATGGGGCGAATGTCTTAAAATCTCAAAAGCAATGGGGCTAAACATGAGGGAGAAGGGAGTAAAGAAAAAAATCCCTTAAGTGGAAATCTCCCCTTAAGTGCAGTACGAATTGACTCCCAACATTTTCACCCTATGTATCGCAAGGGTCGTCATAAACCGAGCATAATTATTATAAGCACTCCATTTCGTAATTCGTCATCTATTACTACAGTGCAAATGTGAGCGAAATACAATAGTAACGTTAGTCAAAATAACTAAGTCGCCGAAAAAGCTTGAAAATAATGTGTGAAATCTAGTGAAAAGGAAGTTAACTCGATTTTGATGTTTAGCATATATATATATATCTAATGATAGCCAGAATGAACTGTCAACATGTGTCAGGATCCTCGAAGGGTTGTAGATAGGTATTTTGTTAAGTGGTAACGTTAGGTCGTGTAGGTTGACTGTAAGGTCGTGTAGGTTGACTGTAAGGTCGTGTAGGTTGACTGTAAGGTAGTGTAGGTTGACTGTAAGGTCGTGTAGGTTGACTGTAAGGTCGTGTAGGTTGACTGTAATAGACACTAAATGGTTGCCTCTTGTTCCTTGATTTCATATGGATAAATCTAATATAAATAAGAAATCCAGTTAGTTATGAAATGTACAGCCTGGTGACTATACACGTGTGGGTATTTATAAATATAGGCTCATATGATTATTTGAAACATTAAAGCCAAGTTCGGAAGCATTTGAAATACAAGTAATCATTATATCGTCTCATTTGAAATACAAGTAATCATTATATCGTCGCATTTGTGTTCGATATTGATTAAAAAAGGTGGATGACTATTAGTGTTCGTGATTGTACCTTTGTTGTTCAGTCGTTGTCAAAGTTGTGCTCACTGCCAAAGTTTCAATTTAAAGCTTTTCATGTAGCTTTACCCTGTAGATAATGCAGTACTTGCTTAAGGGGAGGTTTTTAGTTGATTCCCTAGACTTCCATCATACTTAAAATTACTCCCCCTAGACCCCCTTTCAAGATAAATTTGTACATTTTTCGGTAGAAAAATGTCCCGGCCGAAGGCCGATTTCCCTTAAATTACAGGCTCGCTATCGCTCGCCAGGAAAAAATCGACACCTAAATGGCACGAATGGTCTTAAAATTGACAGAAATGGGGCGAGGGTTCTTAAAATCGCCAAACTAATGGGGCGAACGTCTTAAAATCTCAAAAGCAATGGGGCTAAACATGAGGGAGAAAGGGGTCCAGAAAAAAATCCTCCAGGTGGAAATCTCCCCTTAAATATATGGAAGTAGACTTACGGGGGGTAGCGCTTGTGTTTTTGTCATGTATGTACTGTATGTATTCATGTATTTATGTATTTATTAGTTTCCTTGCTAGACCTCCATCAAGCTAAAACAAAAATTAACACCCTAGATCCACCTTCAAGATAAATTTGTACATTTTTCGGTAGAAAAATTACAGGCTCGCTATCGCTCGTCAGGGGAAAAAATCGACACCTAAATGGCACGAACAGTCTTAAAAGTGACAACGAAATGGGGCAAAAGGTGTTAACATAATCAGACTAATGGGCCGAACGTCTTAAAATCTCAAAACTAATGGGACTAAACACGAGGGAGAAAGTGGTGCAGAAAACCGGCCGATCTCCCCTTAAAGCTTTTCGTGTAGCTTTACCCTGTAGATAACGCAGTACTCACTTAGATATCTGGAAGTGGACTTAATAATCTCATTAATTCATTTCACTCCCAACACCTCCCTATGAAATGAGCTAAATGGATGACAGCAGATAAAGTATTCTACATTTAGTTTTCAATAGGTGTTTAAGAGTTATTGCAGAAAAGTGAGTTAAGGGAAGATTTGTATTTTTGTTTGTGTTTTTTTTTTAAATTAATGTATTCCTTTATTTCTTAGTTTCCTCGCTAGACCTCCATCAAGCTTAGAAAAACACCCCTTTAAGATAAATTTTTAAATTTTTCGGTACAAAAATTTCCTGGCCAAATGACAGGCTCGCTATCGCTCGCCAGGAAAAAAAACTCGACACCTAAATGACGCGAAAAGTCTTAATATTGACAAGGAAATGAGGGGAAAGGTCATACACTCGCCAAACTAATGAGACGAACGTCATAAAATCTCAAAACTAATGGGGCTAAACACGAGGGTGAAGGGGGGGCCACAAAAACGGCCTCACCCCCCCCCCCCCCTTAATATAGTGGGTTAGGGAAGGGGGTTAGTAAGGTGAGCTGAAGTGATTTATGTCTCTCTTACCCCTCCACCTTTCTTTCTTCCCTAATTAGAGCAGCATTTCTGGGGCATTCTTGATTCTTCTCGGGGAGCGCAATTAGTCTAGTGCGTCTGTCAGGTTGGGGTCTCTGGTGTGTAATGTGGTTGGTTCCTTCTCTCCTCCGTCGTGCCTCAACCATTACCTCGCCCAGCAGGCCTCTTCCTAAGCTGCCCTTCCCATATGCTCCACAGGTTTCTTCCTAAGCTGCCCTTCCCATATGCTCCACAGGTTTCTTCCTAAGCTGCCCTTCCCATATGCTCCACAGGTTTCTTCCTAAGCTGCCCTTCCCATATGCTCCACAGGTTTCTTCCTAAGCTGCCCTTCCCATATGCTCCACAGGTTTCTTCCTAAGCTGCCCTTCCCATATGCTCCACAGGTTTCTTCCTAAGCTGCCCTTCCCATATGCTCCACAGGTTTCTTCCTAAGCTGCCCTTCCCATATGCTCCACAGGTTTCTTCCTAAGCTGCCCTTCCCATATGCTCCACAGGTTTCTTCCTAAGCTGCCCTTCCCATATGCTCCACAGGTTTCTTCCTAAGCTGCCCTTCCCATATGCTCCACAGGTTTCTTCCTAAGCTGCCCTTCCCATATGCTCCACAGGTTTCTTCCTAAGCTGCCCTTCCCATATGCTCCACAGGTTTCTCTTCCTAAGCTGCCCTTCCCATATGCTCCACAGGTTTCTTCCTAAGCTGCCCTTCCCATATGCTCCACAAGTTTCTTCCTAAGCTGCCCTTCCCATATGCTCCACAGGTTTCTTCCTAAGCTGCCCTTCCCATATGCTCCACAGGTTTCTTCCTAAGCTGCCCTTCCCATATGCTCCACAGGTTTCTTCCTAAGCTGCCCTTCCCATATGCTCCACAAGTTTCTTCCTAAGCTGCCCTTCCCATATGCTCCACAAGTTTCTTCCTAAGCTGCCCTTCCCATATGCTCCACAGGTTTCTTCCTAAGCTGCCCTTCCCATATGCTCCACAGGTTTCTTCCTAAGCTGCCCTTCCCATATGCTCCACAGGTTTCTTCCTAAGCTGCCCTTCCCATATGCTCCACAGGTTTCTTCCTAAGCTGCCCTTCCCATATGCTCCACAGGTTTCTTCCTAAGCTGCCCTTCCCATATGCTCCACAGGTTTCTTCCTAAGCTGCCCTTCCCATATGCTCCACAGGTTTCTTCCTAAGCTGCCCTTCCCATATGCTCCACAGGTTTCTTCCTAAGCTGCCCTTCCCATATGCTCCACAGGTTTCTTCCTAAGCTGCCCTTCCCATATGCTCCACAGGTTTCTTCCTAAGCTGCCCTTCCCATATGCTCCACAGGTTTCTTCCTAAGCTGCCCTTCCCATATGCTCCACAGGTTTCTTCCTAAGCTGCCCTTCCCATATGCTCCACAGGTTTCTTCCTAAGCTGCCCTTCCCATATGCTCCACAGGTTTCTTCCTAAGCTGCCCTTCCCATATGCTCCACAGGTTTCTTCCTAAGGGCGCCTCACCTTCCCTTGCCCCCAGCAGGAGCCGCTCCGGAGGAATGTTTTAGGTCGACCACCCACATCACCTAACACTTTTAATTCCTCGAATACTTTTTCCTTTCCTTTGTCTATAGCCAACTAATGTTATTCAACAGGGAAACCCTCTCCAATCACCGATTTACATTAACATGTTTTATTAAGCCCCTGTCACTCATTCAACTCTGGGGGAGGCACTCGCTGCGGGCAGTTCTGCCTTTTGTCTCCCTCACTCACATAGACAACACAAAAAACATATCAACCACTATTCCGGTGGTAATTACAGAATTGTATACAATAATCACCAACATTTAAAAAAATTCATAGCCTAAGTTTAGTGTCCCTATTTAGCGACATAATAAACTACCAAAATAAACAAAACAAATCTGGAGATTACCGAATCTTAATAGATGTGGTAAAACAAATATTGAATATGTGCCACCCACATCCAGCATTAAGTTATTATTATGACGTCACTTGAGTCTGCCTTACAAGAGCCCGGCAGCTACTTGGGGGGTCACAGCGGCCTTGGAACTATAGCTCCCGGCGGCGTAAAATACCTTATGAAAAAATAAGGCAAAGGGGCAAAAAGCTAACAAAGGGGCCAGACGTCTCAATCAGCCGCCTTCAAGCACTGAATTGGGGGATTATGTCCGGGGCCTTGTTATTGGGATCCGAACCCTCTTCTTTCTTACATAACGATCTGCTTGTCTTGGGAGATTAATTTGTTTGTGAGCGTCTTTATTCTTCTTGTCTTTCTCATACCAGGCATTCCTATACTTGGCCCGGTATTATCCTTACACAATCAATCCTGCATAGTTTTTATGTATAGGTTAAGGGGAGTTGGGTCGTTTTTCTGGTCCTCTTTCTTCCTCATGTTTAGCCCCATTAGTTTTCAGGTTTTAAGACGTTCGAACGCCCATTAGTTTGCGATTTTAGACCTTTTGCCCCATTACTTTGTCAATATTAAGACTTTTCGTGTCAGTTAGGTGTCTATTTTTGTTTCCTGGCGAGCGATAGCGAGCCTGTGAGGATTCGGCCTCCGGCCAGGAAATGTTTCTATAGACAAATTTCCAAATTTATCTTGGAGGGTCTTGGGAGGGTGTTTTTTTAAAAGTTTGATTGAGGTCTAGGGAGGAAAAAAACAACAACATAAATGAGCAAATAAAGACGGCCATCCCCCCCCCCCCCCCCAATATGAATGGCTGTATGCGAAGGATGTTTTGTTCTCGATTCCTGCCAGACATTCCTACTTGCGCTTCGACTACCTTTAAACAATCATTAAAGCTTTTGTTAATCGGCTGTTTGTTTTTGCTTTGTTTTGTATATTATTCGAATTCATTGGCATAGTCATTTATTTGTTGAAGTTTTATTTATCTGTTTTAATACCAGTCATTCCTACGTAGATTATCATAAGACATATTTGTGAAGAAGTAAGTGAAATAACATTACCGCCGTGTAATTTGTATTCTTTCAAACTCAAGCATTTCAGCGTGAGATTCTAGCCCCTATGCACTATAACTCATGGCATTTATTATTTAATAGTATTCATATGTATAATATCTTAATAGAATACTTATACGTATATGTGAATATTTTGTTTTTTCTTTATTATACCAGGCATTCCAAATTGATTCTCATTTTCCGCAGAATGTATCAAAATAGTGTTTTTTGTAAATGCATCGTTTTTATTTTATATGAAGTATTCTTATGCAATCTATAATAACTTACAATTTGTTCTACTTTTCTCGTTGGTTTTCTTTAAATTTAGGAAAGGCATTTGAAACCGTAATTGATGTGAGGATGTTATTGTTTCTTCATACCAGACATTCCTACGAGCTCCTCAATCACCCACACACATTACCCCAAGACATACTACGTATTTGTTGTATTTACTTTGAACGCGTATTAGTTTGTTTGACATATTGTTTTCTCCATATCATACCTTTTCCGTATGGTTTGATTAAGGGGAGGTATTTAGTTTGTTCCCTAGACCTCCATCAAGCTTAAAATTACACCCCCTTGAGTCCCTTTCAAGATAAATTTGTACATTTTTCGGTAGGAAAATGTCCCGGCCGAAGGCCGGTTCCTCTTAAATTACAGGCTCGCTATCGCTCGCCAGGATAAAATCGACACCTGAATGGCACGAAAGGTCTTAATATGGGGTGAAAGTTCTTAAAATCGCTAAACTAATGGGGCAAACGTCTTAAAATCTCAAGAGCAATGGGGCTAAACATGAGGGAGAAAGGGGTCAAGAAAAAAATCCCTCGAGTGGAGATCTCCCCTTAATTACCCTTACACAATAATTATAGTTGGTTATGGATTTGTCGTTAGTTAAGGGGGGATGGGCTTATTTATTTGATCATTTATGTATCTCTGTATTATTTGTCTAGCTTACTCTCTAGACCTCCATCAAACTTTAAAAAAAAAAAAAAATCCATTAGATACCCCTTCTAGATGACTTTGTAGTTTTTTCGGTAGGCCGGGTTTTCCAAAATGACACACTAACTATCGTTTGCCAGGACAAAAACAAATGACACCTAAATAGCACAAAAGGTCTTAATATTGACAAAGACATTAGGCGAAAGGTCTTAAAATCGACAAACTAATGGGGCTAAGCATGAGGGAGAAGGGGTTATAGAAAAACGACCCATCTCCCCTTATTTTGTATTTATATATTTACCCCTTGAGGATTATGACGCATCCTGAGAGTATATTCTGGCTATTATTAGTTACTTTTACTCAGTTTAGGAAGGCCCTCTTGGAATCAAAGGGGTAAAGTCTATCTCAATTAGCGCTCGGACTCCCACAATTTCTTCCTAAACTGAATAAAATCGTCTAATGATAGCCAGAATAAACTGTCAACAAGGGGCTATTGTATATTTGTAACAGTTATTGTTTTGTCTTGATGCAAACAGTTATTACTTGCTGTTAATTTACTCTTACAAGATTACTTCTGTTTGGCTTAATAGATTGTTATATATTACAAGATATTATCATGTTTAAAGATTAATTGATTGCTAATATTACACACAAAACAATCATATGAGCCTCTTTAATACCATAATGTTATTTTAGTCTTATGGATTAAAGTAGGAAATACAACACGGATTGTTTATATAGTTTGTATGTGTAAGTATTATGGTTTTGTGTTCTTAACAAATATTCCAATGAGAGAGAGAGAGAGAGAGAGTACATGCTTTATTTATTGATTCTTGTATAATTCTTATTTGTAATTAGTAATTTTTCCTCTGTATAAACACAAGCAAGTCATATTCTGTGAAGGCAAGTTACAAGCTACATCAATAGTTAAATATAAAACTAACATACAATACAATATCAAAACTAGGCTAAGCTATAATATTATGACAAAATAGTATTCTTTAAAATTAAATATTAATATAGCATTAATATATGCAGTGCAATCCACAACACTGGGATCATAGTTCATGGATATCATACAATTTATGTAAGACACATAGTGCGAGATTAACATTTCACACATTGAAAAGTAATTTAAATATATATTAATTAAGCAGAATATTACCTTAACATATTCGCTTTAACAATCAAACACATACAAAGGAATAAAACTCATCAGAATACATACACACACATGATAATACGAACACTATTATTTAGTCTGTCTTCGTACACATATGAATGTACGTAAACAAGTAATCTTGCATTATTGGATAGACTTACCATGTAAGCGTATATACTGTATATATGTGCACACCTACACATAGTACATGTAAATATAAACACCCATTTATATACGCATTCGTGCATAATATACTGCATATACTGTATATATATATGCATTCTGCATAGACTAAATACACACATTTTATTCAGATGGAATAGGCTAGTTTACGGTTAAAATCGGCGCCAGACCTTCGTAGAGAACGAAAGGTTGACGTTCTTTTGCGCGTATACAGAGAAAACGTATATATTTGAGGACTCTCTATACAATACTTTAACAAATAATTATTATTTTGCTTTATATTCACATTTACGGTTACCCATCTTTTAGTTATTCACATTATGATATGTTATCATATAATATGACTATTGTTACCATGTTTTCGTGTTACTAATATTACTATAAATTTGTTTTTGTTTTCAAGTATTAATTCTATCCAAATCGGAATATATAGGCTACTGATTATATACAGTATATATACCGGTATAAATAGTATATATATATATATATATATATATGGGGGGGGGGCTCCATTTGAGTCTTTACCTATGAATTAACGTAATACAATTTTCGATCGCCTTATTTTACTCTATTTGTAACTTGTGTGGACATCAAGCGCCTAATTGTCCTCACCTACCCTAGCTTATTTACAGAATATTTGGTAATTTAAGCTAGGTAGGCTAGATACGGTCTTACTTATTGTACTTATCTTAAGTTAACATACTATTTCTTTATATATTTTATGTCGGTATTAAACTTTGTTTGTATCATACAATATTGCTCCTTTACATAATTATCGATTCCTGACCGGTGAAATATAGTTACAAAATATATATTTACTAACACCGCAATGAAACAAATATAGTTAAATCACTTGATTAACTACCAATTGATAGTCGGCACCTGATGAACTGCGTAATTTCTGCAAATAATTATGGTGAAAAAGTTACACTGATTAATAACGTAGCAAAGTGAATGGAATATTTAAGTATTTATTTTTGGAATATTTATTGAAATTGTCATATTCAAAGCGTTCATACTACCCGTAGGACTATCTATAATAGTTTAGTATATTAATCATTACATATAATTATGTAATCGAATTTCTTGAGAATTAAACATGGATACATGTCCTTCTCGCTTAAGGGGGGTGACCTGCTTTTTGTTATTTCTGTCCTTTTCTCTCTTTCTCTGGCTTGTATCCATTCGGCCCCATTCAGCCAACTATTTTAAGACGTTTATCCCCATCTAGGTGTCGATTTATTCCTGGCGAACGATAGCGAGCCAGCATTGTATGAAGAAATCCGGCTTCGCCGGAGAAATTTTTCGATAGAAAAGTGTACAAATTTAACCTGCTGTCTAACAAAAATAAAAAACATATGCTGGCTCGCTACCGCTCACCAGTAAAAAATTGACACCTGGATGGGGATAAACTTCTTAAAACAGTAGGCTGAATGGGGCCAAATGGATACAAGCCAGAGAAAGATAGGAAAGGACAGAACAAAAACAGGTCACCCCCCTTAAATTAAAATATATCCAGTATAAGTGGGTGCAGACAAAGGGGGTGACCGGACAACTCAACCCATGGACCAATTTAACCACTATAGCTCTCAACCAGTACCAAGTCAACCAATACGCTTAGGTTAGCTTAGATGAGGTAGAGTTAGTTTAGGGGATAGTGTTGTTTTTTTGTTTTTTTTATTTATTTAGTTATTCATATATTTTTTAGTTTCCTTGCTAGACCTCCATCAAGTTTGAAAAAACACCCCCTAGACCCCCCTTCAAGATACATTTTTAAATTTTTCGGTTGTTGTTGTTGTTGTTCCCCAAGCTGCCTGGCCGAACAGCCCCAAGGCCCCGAGCAATTCCAAGGCCATAACCGAGTGCCCCCACAGAACCCTCCCCGCCGACCACAATAAAGCCTGGGTGACCGAAGCCACTCCATGGCGGGGAGCTGAGGAGGGTGCGGAAACGCCCGGGAAACCAAAGCCCCACCCAGGGCCCTGTGCCCCTTAGCAATTATGAAGAGAAAGTTGAGGGGCAAGGGAAAAATGTGACGCTTTGGCTTCCAATCTTGGTAGATTGGGAGGTCAATCCACGGAAGAGACGCCGTCACTTGAGATCTAGAAAATATATAATTTAAAGGAACAGTCAGAGTAAGCTATGGGTATGGCAGAGATTGCTCAGCTCTCACTCTGATAGACCAGCCCATCACCACATGACTAGAACCCAATCCTCTCAGCATCAGCTAGGAAAGGCCCTAGAAAGCCGCCTTTGGCGGGGGGATAGCTCCCCTATTTCAACCCCTTTCGGGGTTGGGCACCCGCCTTTTTCGGTAGAAAAATGTCCCGGCCAAAAACCGATTCCTCTTAAAATTATAGGCTCGCTATCGCTCGGCAGGAATACATAGACACCTAAATGGCACGAAAGGTCTTAAAATTGACATCGAAATGGGGCGAAAGGTGTTAAAATCGTCAAACTAATGGGCCGAACGTCTTACAATCTCAAAACTAACTGGGCTAAACACGAGGTAGAGAGTGGTCCAGAAAACCGGCCCATCTCCCCTTAACCCCTTCACCACCATACGTAATTTTCATCATATGCTGGTTACCATTACGATTTTCTTTAATTTGCAGTCTACCTATACGACTCAAACGGCTAAATACGCTTTCAATAAACCCTATTAGTAATAAGGTCATTCTTAAGGGGATGTTTCTAGTTTGTTTCCTACTCCTCCAGCAATCTTAAAATTCCACCCCCTTGACCCCCTTTCAAGACAAATTTGTACATTTTTCAGTAGAAAAATGTCCCGGCCGAAGGCCGATTACTCTTAAATTACAGGCTCGCTATCGCTCGCCAGGATAAAATCGACACCTAAATGGCACGAAAGGTCTTAACATTGACAGAATGGGTCGGAAATTCTTAAAAATCACCAAACTAATGGGGCAAACGTCTTAAAATCTCAAAAGCAATGGGGCTAGACATGAGGGAGAAAGGGGTCAAGAAAAAAGTCCCTTAAGTGGATATCTCCCCTTAAATTGGCAATGGTGTGATTGGTTGAGAGGTACTGGTTGACATGGTCTACTAGTTCATCAGTTGTCCAGGAACACATAAGATGGGCACTGAGGTAGGTGGTGAGAGCTACACAGGAAATACGTAATGTTTGATGTACGGTAAAAGAAGAATTTAGGCGAAGAAAGAAATGCTTGATGTTTGGTGTTCAGGAAGGGTGAATGTAGTTGGGTATTATTATTATTATTATTATTATTATTATTATTATACTCTATATATAATATATATATATATATATATATTTTTTTTTTTTTTTTTTTTTTGTGTGTATGTGCAGTAAAATATCATTTATTTGGGAGTTTTAAAGAAACGATTGTAGGTGAGTCGTCAGATGCATTTGGTCGTTACAAAGACGAACGACATGGCTGCTGTGAATGGATATTTTGATGGATAGGAAGGATATTGTGATAATTAACGTAGATGACTGCATGAGTGCATTATGAAGCCGAAGAAAAATGGGTTTATGGGTATGGAAAAGGTTATAAAGTGTCTCTAATAAGTTACTATTTAAGGGGGGATGGTTCACTTTTGGTTAGATTTTTTCATGTACAGTATTTATTATTTTTTTAGTTTCCTCTTTAGACCTCCATTAAACTTTAAAAACAACCCCAAGATCCCCTTTCAAGATACAGTTGTACATTTTTCGGTAGAAAAATTTCCCGGCCAAAGGCCGGTTACTCAAAAAATATAGACTCGCTGTCGCTCTCCAGGAAAAAAATTGGCACCTAAATGGCACGAAAGGTCTTAATAGTGACAAAGAAATGGGGCGTAAAGTCTTAAAATCGCCTAACTAATGGGCCGAACGTCTTAAATTCTAAACACCAATGAGGCTAAACATGAGGGAGAAGGGGGCCAGAAAAACCGGTCCATCCCCCCTTAAAGGTATATTGGTAGTGATTAACTCGCAGGACAAATGTAAAGGTATGTTTAATAATCGCAGGTAAACGGTGGCCGGGTGGAGGAAACCAGGTGGATGTAGGTGGGTGATCGAGAGTAAATGGATGTTGAAGTTGAAGTGTTTATTCAGTCAAAAGTAATAACATTTTATAGATGTATATAATGTTATTTTATAGATGTATATAATTCCTTTGTTCAAAATAGGAAAAATATATACTAGCTGAGCCGTTTGAGAGCAATTATCTCGTAAAGGTCACCTTATATATTTGATTATACTCGAGTATGCTCTTATTGCAAAATGTTAACAAGTGTTTGCATATCAAAACTTTATCCATAACAAACCCACAACATGGCTAATTTAATGTGTTCATACATTCCTACTTACATCTTATATGTAAGAATAACATACACATACAATTACATGGCAAAATCCCCAATTCCACACATATATTTTGTTCTATGTGATTGAGGGAGGCAAAAGGCAGAACTGCCTATAGCGAGTGCCTCCCCCATAGTTGAAAGAGTGACGGGGCCAAAATCAAGGGACGTTCGAGCCAAAATGCCTGGACACACGGAGTTTGAAGCAATTTAAGTCATAGGAAGAGGGAAAGACTGATGCTGGGAGAGAGTTCCAGAGCTCGACAAACATAAAGGAACAAACACCCACACACTTCTGTCTACTCGGACACAAAGTACCCGCTGTATCCATATAGGTTTTTGTCAATGTGTATAGGCTACGTAAACAGATGTTCCTGTGTTGAAATTTGTTAGTCATGCAGTCCTTATATGTTTTAAGGGAGCCCACCTCGCTTTTGTTCTCTTTCTCTCCCTCTCACTTTGGCTTGTATCCATCCGGCCCCATTCAGCCTACTGTTTTAAGACGTTTACCCCTATCCAGGTGTCAATATTTTCCTGGCGAGCGGTAGCTAGTCAGCATATATATTTTCTTGTTTTGACAGCAAGCTAAATTTCTACAAAAATGTTTCCGGCGAAGCCGGTTTTCTTCATACAATGCTGGCTCGCTATCGCTCGCCAGGAAGAAATCGACACCTGGATGGGGATAAACGTCTTAAAACAGTTGGCTGAATGGGGCCGAATAGATACAAGCCAAGAATAGGAGAGAATGATACAAACAAGCCAGTGACCCCCTTAAATCATGGAACGAGGCCAAATCAATTATATTAACAATGTGGTCTAATTTCCCTATAACTAAATACGTGCCAATGCATTCACTCTTCACATATTCATTTGCGATACTTACACATAGCCTACATTAATTACATAAGAAGTCTATATTTGTACACGAACAGTATACATACATGTCGCTCATGTGCTAACACAGCCTACACTTATACAGTCACATGTGCGTATTCCTAAATTACATATACCCATACACACAAATACCTATATACACACATAATACCATACTAACCATGTACTGTACATCAACGATTTTTACTGATACCTTTACTCATAACGATTTTACATACCGGTACCACCAACACGTAATTTATATAAAAGCACCCACATTCTTATATTAACACACACACACACACACACACACACACACACACACACACACACACACACACACACACACCTACTGTATAATGCACAAACGTTAACAGAAATCTCTGGACAAATTTAGGAGGTAAAATCATGGTATTTGGCGAACTATTTTGACAGACGATCGAAATTATGAGATTCACAAGTTAATGCTCATCGTCTTATTGTTTACCACTTTGAATTGTCCGAGCATCCATGACCACGAGTGTACAGGGGAATGATAAGATAACTGAACATATGTTATTGCATCAAAAATAAAATGAAAAATAAAAAATACTTTATACTCTAGAAATATCCAAATGTGCTCATGAAATATTCCGGGTGAATGCGTGAATAATCGCTCTTTACATCTATGTTAAGGGGATGTTTCTAGTTTGTTTTCTACTCCTCCAGCAATCTCAAGATTTCACCCCCTTGACCCTCTTTCAAGATAAATTTGTACATTTTTCGGTAGAAAAATTTCCCGGCTGAAAGCCGGTTCCTCTTATATTACAGGCTCGCTATCGCTCGCCAGAATAAAATCGACACCTAAATGGCACGAAAGGTCTTAAAATTGACAGAAATGGGTCGAAACTTCTTAAAATCGTCAAAATAATGGGGCGAACGTCTTAAAATTTGAAAAACAATGGGGCTAAACATGAGGGAGAAAGGAGTCCAGAAAAAATCCCTCAAGTGGAAATCTCCCCTTAACAACAAGAATGTTATTCATATTTTGAAAGATATAGATTGTGTGCATCGAATAATATATGGTAATATAGGGATGTAGGGGATGAAGGGGTCTGCCTCGTTTGGGCCAATAGGCTTTCTGCAGATTTCCATTTTTCTTATGTGCTTATGTTCTTAAACTATTCCTAACCTTTACTCCATGAAGTTTGATGATTTATATTTGTAACGGACTGCCTCTTAACCCCTTCAATACCAGCGTCGTTTTTTAAGATTTATTCTAGCTATATTTAGACACTATTATGAAGCTAAGAAATGGTATATGGTAGCTAAAAGAATTAATTGAGATAGTGTGTTGCCTTATAATTGGTAGACATCCTTCCTAAGCTGAATATAATCGTCTGATATTTTTCAGAATACAATGAAAATGATGGTACAGTAACAGAAAAGGTTAATAATGTTTTGTTTTGTGTTCTGTTTTTGTAAATTGCTATTTCTAAACTGATACCTTTCGTTTGCACGGTGCAGGTGGGTTAGAAGACCAGTGGGGAGTAGGTAGGGCTGTGTGAGAGACAGTAAGTGGGTGTAGGTGGGAGAGTAGTGCAAGATGGTGTAAGTGGGTGCTGTAGTACAGTAATATATGGTAGGAAAATGGGGACAGGCGGATGAAGGTGGGAGAGAAAATAATGGATGTACTGTAAGTGGAAAGAGTGAGGCCAGGTGGATGAAGGTGGGTAATAAATGAATGTATATAAGTGGTAAGACTGGAGCCAGGTGGATGAAGGTGGGAGGGAAACTAAGTGAATGTAAGTGGAAGAGTGAGGCCAGGTGAAGGTTGGTGGAAGATAAGGGGCTGTTGTAGGTGGGAGGGAGGGATTGGGATGGAAAAAGGTAGAGGCAGATGGATGTTATTAAAAGAGAGAGAGGTGGGGGGGGGGGGGGGGAGGCGGAAGGCAGGTGGGTGGTGTGGGTGGGGAAGGGCAGCAACAAAAGTGCAAGTAAGGGCGGAGGGTCGAGCTGGTTAATAGTCAGTAGCTGAGATAATGGGCACGTGTACATTAGTAGGGGGGGGGGGTAGGGGGATAGGGCATGGGGTGAAGGGGTAGGAGGATAGGGAAGGGAGAAGAGGAGGAAGGAGACTGAGGTGGGAGGATGATAATGAGAAGAGCTGAGGAAGAGGGAGGACTAGGAGAGGGGAGAGGAAAAGGGTGCAAATAGGGTGAGAATAGGGGATGGGGGATAGGGAAGGGAGGTGGGTGGGTGGATGACGTAGAGAAGAGCTGAGGAAGAAGGAGAACTTTGGAGAGGGGAGAGGAAGAGGGTGCAAATAGGGGGAGAATAGGGGATGGTTGGAGGGGGGAAGAGGATAGGGAAGGGATGGGAGGATGACGAGGAGGAGAGGAGCTGAGTAAAAGGGAGAACTAGGAGAGGGGAGAGGGAGCGAGAGAGAAAATAGGGAATGGGGAGGGAGAGGATAGTAGGATAGAGAATAGGGGTGGTGAGGAGACCAGAGTAGGATGGAGAAGTAGAGGGTATAGAGAAAGAGAAGGATGGGGAATAATAAGGAGTACAGATGGAAGGTAGAGTTAGTTAAGGGGAGATTTCCACTTGAGAGATTATTTTCTTTACCCCTTTCTCCCTCATGTTTAGCCCCATTGCTTTTGAGATTTTAAGACGTTCGCCCAACTAGTTTGGAGATTTTAAGAACTTTCGCCCCATTTATGTCACTTTTAAGACCTTTCGTGCCATTTAGGTGTCGACATTTTCCTGGCGAGCGATAGCGAACCTGTAATTTAAGAGAATTCGGCCTTCGGCCGGGACATTTTTCTACCGAAAAATGTACAAATTTATCTTGAAAGGGGGTAAAGGGGGTGTAATTTCAAACTTGATGGAAGTCTAAGAAACAGACTAAAAACCTCCCCTTAATAGTCGGTAGCTGAGATAAAGGGCACGTGGGTGTGTGGGTGTGTGTGAGAGAGAGAGAGAGAGAGAGAGAGAGAGAGAGAGAGAGAGAGAGAGAGAGAGAGAGAGAGAGAGAGAGAGAGAGAGAAAGAGAGAGAGAGGTGGACAGGATGGAAGAGAATGAGATGATTTGGGAATGGAGGAAGACGGCTAACGTGGGATAGTAAGAGGAGGAAAGTGAAGAATAAGTAAAAAGAAGAGGATAGGGGAAGGATAAGAGGATGTATATGGATAGGGCATAAGGAAAGAGGGATGATGGGGAAGAATAGGGAGTGAAGGGGAAGGAATGAAGGGTGAAGGGTATATTTGTTGGTCGATTGCTTCATATATTTATTATTTTATTATTTCCTACCCTAGACCTCCATCAAACTTGAAACAAACATCCATTAGATCCCCCTTCTAGATTAATTTGTAAATTTTTCGGTAGAAAAATGTTCCGGCCGAAGGCTGGTTCTTCCAAAATTACAGGCTCACTATCGTTCGCCAGGAAAACAAAATCAACACATAAATAGCACGAAAGGTCCTAATATTGACAAAGCAATGGGGCTAAAGGTCTTAAAATCGTCAGGCCGAACGTCGTATAATCTGAACACTCATGGGGCTTAACATGAGAAAGAGGTGAGACCAGAAAAACAAACGACCAATCTCCCTTTAAGTTAATACACAGACCTAAGTGAAAGTTACAAGCCATAGATGATGTGGTAGCCAGAATATATTATAAAGGGGCCAACTTTTTTTCTCTCTCTCTCCCTCTCTCTCTGGGTTGTAACTATTCGACCCTATTCAACCTACTGTTTTAAGACGTTTACCCCCATCCAGGTTTCGTTTTTTCACTGGCGAGCGGTAGCGAGCCAGTATATTTTTTAAAATGTTTTTGACAGCAGGCTAAATTTGTAAATTTTTCGATAGAAAAATTTCTCCGGCGAAGCCGGATTTCTCCATACAATGCTGGCTCGCTATCGCTCGCCAGGAAGAAATCGACACTTGGATGGGGATAAACGTCTTAAAACAGTAGGCTGAATGGGGCCGAATGGGTACATGCCAGAGAAAGAGAGAAAAGGAGAGAACAAAAATGCAGGTCACCCCCCTTAAGTGAGCAAGTGGGGACAGTATAAGTAGTAACTGGTGAAATGCTAGTTGTAGGAATAAAGTTGTGGGTTGATCGAACTGCGTTAGTAATACAACAAACATCAGTATATGAACACGAGACACATACTTGAATATTACTATGGTTGTGTAATGGTTTAGATGCTTATGTTCTGAGTGTGGTGTCCCGAGTTCGAATCCCGGGATGACCACCATATATGTTTTCATTAGTTTATTCAAGTACATCGGGGTTTGTAATGGATGATTAATGTTAAGAACGGGGTGTTCCTTAATTATAGACTCACGCCGGTAAAGCCCCGACTCCATCCCACTTACTATAATTCCCTTCTTCACTACCTATACTACATTCTTTGCCCTTTCTTCAACGAGACGAGCAACAGCGGATATTTATTATACCATTAATAATAATAAACTTATGTTACGGATTTCATATCGAATTTAGGGGACAATGGTTATTTTTGGGGGTCTTTATTGATATATTTTTGGGGGGTCTTTATTGATATATTTTTGGGGGTCTTTATTGATATATTTTTGGGGGGTCTTTATTGATATATTTTTGGGGGGTCTTTATTGATATATTTTTGGGGGGTCTTTATTGATATATTTTTGGGGGGTCTTTATTGATATATTTTTGGGGGGTCTTTATTGATATATTTTTGGGGGGTCTTTATTGATATATTTTTGGGGGTCTTTATTGATATATTTTTAGGGGGTCTTTATTGATATATTTTTGGGGGGTCTTTATTGATATATTTTTGGGGGGTCTTTATTGATATATTTTTGGGGGTCTTTATTGATATATTTTTGGGGGGTCTTTATTGGTATATTTTTGGGGGGTCTTTATTGATATATTTTGGGGGGTCTTTATTGATATATTTTTGGGGGGGTCTTTATTGATATATTTTTGGGGGACTTTATTGATATATTTTTGGGGGGTCTTTATTGATATATTTTTGGGGGTCTTTATTGATATATTTTTAGGGGGTCTTTATTGATATATTTTTGGGGGGTCTTTATTGATATATTTTTGGGGGGTCTTTATTGATATATTTTTGGGGGGTCTTTATTGATATATTCATTTATGTATTAGTTCCCTCATTAAGGGGAGGTCTCCACTTGAGGGATTTTCTTCTTGACCCCTTTCTCCCTCATGGTTAGCCCCATTGTTTTTGAGATTTTAAGACGTTTGCCCCATTAGTTTGGTGATTTTAAGAATTTCCGCCCCATTCTGTAAATTTTAAGACCTTTCGTGCAATTTAGGTGTCGATGTTATCCTGGCGAGCAATAGTAAGCCTGTAATTTAAGAGTAACCGGCCTTCGGCCGGAAAAATGTTCTACCGAAAAATTTACAAATTTATCTTGAAAGGGGGTCAAGGGGGTGTAATTTCAAGCTTGATGGAACTCTAGGAAACTCACTAAAAACCTCCCTTTTTTTTTTTTTTTTTTTTTAAGAGACAATGAACGGAGGAAGGAAAAACACAGATAAAACAAAAAGGTCCATGTGCCTAAAGGCATCCTCCATTCATAAATGTTTGTAACAACTGGATTTAAACATTTGTAGATTGTAAGTTTGTGGAAAGCAATTCGAGGGAAGTGAATTCCAAAGAGTAGTAGTTCTAGGGATAAATGAATTTTGATAAGCAGAAGTTCTGCATTGTGGAGGAGAAAGTGTAAATTCATGGGCGCTCTCAGCTGCCCTAGTTCTACGGGGAAAGATGTGGAGAGGCGGCACAATTGAAGCAAGTTCCTCGGAACAATTGCTGTGAAAATATCTGTAGAATAATGCAAGGGATGCAACGTTTCTTCGTATGAATAATGTAGGAAGGTCCTGTGTGATTGCAGGGTTATTGATTAATCTAGTTACTAACCCATATGTCCCCTACTAACTTCCTAGTCCTGCCACGTTAGTGGCAGGGCAGTAGTTCCCTTTCCAATGTTCCCTTACCCACTCTAAACCACTGTTTGGACACTTGATCCTCAGTGTTTTGGAGGACAAGCAACCTAGAAGGGTCACTAGACCTGTTGTTGCTTGATTTCCTTTGTACTCCTTTGTACTCCTTTGTACTCCTTTAATAGCTTTATTTTGAATGTTGTCCAACTGCCTCAATGCAACCACTCCACTTCCACTCCACAGAGGTGAACAGTAATCCATCTGAGAACGCAAATGACTTTTATATATTACGGCCAACTGCTCGTCAGTGAAGAATTCTCGAACTCTGTACAGGAGTCCCAGTTTTAAACCTGCATCAAACTTTAAAAAGCATCCATTAGATACCCCTACGAGATTAATTTGTAAGTTTTTCGGTAGAAAAATGTCATGGCCGAAGGCCGGTTTCTCCACAATTACAGGCTCGCTATCGCTCGCCAGGGAAAACTAATCGACACCTAAAGGGCACGAAAGGTCTTAAAATCGACAACCAAATGGGACAAACGTATTCAAATCTCACTACTAACGAGGCTTAGCATGAGGAAGCAAGGAGACCCCAAAACGGCCCATCTCCCCTTAAGATTACAAAGGACATAAAGCAGCAACTGTACCTCACTTTAAGGGGGGTCACCTGCTTTTGTTTCTCTTTCTCTCCTTTTCTCTCTTTCTCTGGCTTGTATCCATTCGACCCCATTCAGCCAACTGTTTTAAGACGTTTATCCCCATCCAGGTGTCAATTTCTTCCTGGCGAGCGATAGCGAGCCAGCATTGTGTGAAGCAATCAGGCTTCGCCGGAGACATTTTTCTATCGAAAAATGTACAAATTTAGCTTGCTGTCAAAACAAAAATATAAATATGCTGGCGAGCGGTAAATATTGATACCTGAATGGGGGTAAGCGTCTTAAAACAGTAGGCTGAATGGGGCCGAATGGATACAAGCCAAAGAGAGAGGGAGAGAAAGAGTAAACAAGCGAGGTGGGTGGCTGCTTGGTGAAGGGTAGTGTGACGATAGTACGGTTGGCCAAGTAAGTCATGGCTCCGCTGTTCATTACATTTCGCTCGCTGTGTGCTGTATTAATGTTTGTCAGATGTTGAATAGAGTGTGTACAGATAGGGACATGCGTGTATATCTTACTCGAAACGATGAATTAAGGGGAGATATCCACTTGAGGGATTTTTTTCTTGACCCCTTTCTCCCTCATGCTTAGCCCCATTGATTTTCTAATGTTAAGACGTTTGCCCCATTATTTCGACGATTTTAAGGACTTTCAACCCATTTCTGTCAATTTTAAGACCTGTCGTGCCATTTAGGTGTCGATTTTATCCTGGCGAGCGATAGCGAGCCTGTAATTTAAGAGGAACCGGCTTTCAGCCGGGACATTTTTCTACCGAAAAATGTACACATTTATCTTAAAAGGGAGTCAAGGGGGTGTAATTTCAAGCTTGGTGGAAGTCTGAGAAACACACTAAAAACCTCCCCTTAATGCTTAGATAGTGCTGATGCCAATTATTGATCGAAATATATGCTTGGTGCCGCGACATCACTTATTTGGCCGACTGTACTTATGGGAAAATACAATACACGGTGTAATAACCCCTTCAGTACCGGTGACGTCCTTTTCATTATATTCTGGCCAGTAGTAGATGGTTTTAATCAGCTTAGGAAGGATATATACCCGTTAAGAGATTACAGACTATCTCAGTTAATCCTTATAGCAACTATTAGACAGTTTTAATCAGATTAGGAAGGATATATACCCGTTAAAAGATTACAGACTATCTCAGTTAATCCTTATAGCAACTATTAGACAGTTTTAATCAGATTAGGAAGGATATATACCCGTTAAAAGATTACAGACTATCACAGTTAATCCTTATAGCAACTATTAGACAGTTTTAATCAGCTTAGGAAGGATATATACCCGTTAAGAGATTACACACTATCACAGTTAATCCTTATAGCAACTATTAGACAGTTTTAATCAGCTTAGGAAGGATATATACCCGTTAAGAGATGACAGACTATCTCAGTTAATCCTTATAGCTACCATAATACATCCTTCCTTAACTTCATAAAATCGTCTAAATGCAGCTAAAAAAACAAAAACATGTCGTCGGTACTGTATGGGTTAACGATTTACAAGTATGTGTTGTATGAACATTAAGGGGAGATTTCCACTCGAGAGATTTTTTTCTTGACTCCTTTCTCCCTCATGTTTAGCCCCATTGCTTTTCTAATGTGAAGACGTTCGCCCCATTATTTTGACGATTTTAAGAACTTTCGACCCATTTCTGTCAAATTTAAGACCTTTCGTGCCATTTAGGTGTCAATTTTATCCTGGCGAGCCTGTTATTTAAGAGGAACCGGCTTTCAGCCGGGACATTTTTCTACCGAAAAATGTACAAATTTATCTTGAAAGGGGCCCTCAAGGGGGTGTAATCTTAAGCTTGATGGATATCTAGGGACCAAACTAAAAACCTACCCTTAACTTTGTCACACAGTTTCATACGGATGACCATATATTTCTACTTCTTCCGTCAAGGCCAAAAAAAAGGCTTCACTACATAAGGTTCAAGGGGAGATGGGCCGTTTGTTTTGGTCTATTAATGTATGCCTTTATTTCTGAGATAGACCACCTCAATCAAGCTTAGAAAAACACCCCCCTAGACCCCCCCCCCTTCAAGATAATGTTTTTACATTTTCGGTAGAAAAATTACCCCTTCTTAAAATATCAGGTTCGCTATCACTTGCCAAGAAAAAATCGACACCTAAATGGCACGAAAGGTCTTAAAATTGACAACGAAATGGGACGAAAGGTGTTATAATCGGTAAACTAGTGGGCTACACGTTTTATAATCTGAAAACTAATGGGGCTAACTAATTATGAGGAAGAAGGGGGACCAGAAAAACGGCCCATCTCCCCTTAGCATATGACCGTTATTAGCTCCATAACCGAAAGAGCTCCGAGGAAAACGGGCTAGCGATTGCCGATAAAGGGGGGACTATCCTAGGTGTGGTCAATCAGGGGCAGGTGATGGGGAGAGGGACTGTGTGTGTGTGGTTAGCAGATTGGGTTTGGGGCCAGGTGATGGTTGATGGTGGTCGTGATGGTAGCATTAACCCTTTCTGTACCGGCAATGTATTTTGAATTTCATTCTAACTATACAGTATGTAGACGATTTTGTGCAATTTAAGAATTATCTGCAGTAGTAAAACGGGTTAATTGAGATAGTTTGAAGCCTTTTAATTGCTGGAGGCGTTTTTTAAGATGAATAATATAATATAATAGTAGCCAGAATAAAGGTAACAGGACGGCGCCGGTACAGAAGGGGTTAATGGTGGTGGTGGTAGCGTTGATGATGGTGGTGGTGGTGGTAGTAGCGTTGATGGTGATGGTAGCGTTGATGGTGGTGGTGGTGGTAGCGTTGATGATGGTGGTGGTAGTGATGTTGGTGGTGGTGGTGGTAGCGTTGATGATGGTGTTGGTAGCGTAGATGGTGGTGGTTGTGGTGTGTGTGATGGTGTTGGTGGTTGTGGTGTTGAGGATAGTGGTATTTACGATGGTGATGAATGTGGTGTTTAGGATAATGGTGATGGGTAATGATGAGAGAATTATGGATGATGGTGTTGGTATTGTATTTTTAGTTTTCTTTACTTATTTTTCTATTATTTTTCTTTTTAGGGGCCAACTAATCTCGGTACTAATGGTGGTGATGGCGGTGATTCTGAATGTGACAAAAAAACAAAAATACTATAGTTTGGGTTGTTGTACGGGTGGTATGGTTGTGGTTGGATCTGGTATTGGTTGCTAATGGTTGATCGGTTAAGATTGGTTTTAGTGGTTTTCGCTGCTATTGTTGTTGTACGTGTGGTATGGTGGTGATTGGATATCGTATTGGTCGTTGTTGTTCGTGGTGATGGTTGGTCGGTTAGGGTTGGTATTGGAGGTGGTGGTTGTTGTTGTTGTTGTTGTTGTTGTTGTTGTTGTTGTTGTTGTTGTTGCTGCTCAGGCTGCCTGGCCGAACAGCCCCAAGGCCCTGTGCAAGGCCAAGGCTATAACCGAGCGCCCCAACAGAACCCTCCCTGCCTACCACAATAAAGCCTGGGTGACCGAAGCCACTCCATGGCGGGGAGCTGAGGAGGGTGCGGAAACGCCCGGGAAGCCAAAGCCCCACCCAGGGCCCTGTGCCCCTCAGCAATTATGAAGAGAAAGTTGAGGGGAAAAGGGAAAATGTGACGCTTTGGCTTCCAATCTACCAACCTCTAGGTTGGCAGATTGGGAGGTCAATCCACGGAAGAGACGCCGCCACTTGAGATCTAGAAAATATATAAGTAAAAGGAACAGTCGGAGTAAGCTATGGGTATGGCAGAGATCGCTCAGTTCTCACTCTGATAGACCAGCCCATCACCACATGACTAGAACCCAATCCTCTCAGCATCAGCTAGGAAAGGCCCTAGAAAGCCGCCTTTGGCGGGGGGATAGCTCCCCTATTTCAACCCCTTTTGGGGTTGGGCACCCGCACGGTGGTGGTGGTTGTTATTGTTGGTGGTGGTGATGGTTGTTGTTGGTGGTGGTAAGTGGTGGTGATTGGATCTGGTATTGGTCATTGTTGTTGATGATGGTTGGTCGGTTAGGGTTGGTGGTAGTGGTGGTTGCTGCTGTTGCTATTGTACGGGTGGTATGGTGGTGGTTGGATCTGGTAATGATTGTTGTTGTTGGTAATGGATGGTCGGTTAGGGTTGGTATGAGTGGTGGTGGTGATGGTTTTAATATGCTGATAGTGGTGTAGGTGGCGGGGGATAAGTTAACTCCTTCAGAACACGAACACATTATTTACTGTACATTGTAATACAAACTATATTGACTAATATTAGACTATTTTATTTAACTGTTAGGGATTAAATGGGTTACAAACTATCTCAATTAACCCCTGAGCCCCGACTGATCCTTTATAAGCTCAGTCGAATCGCATACGGCTAACCAGAATAATATGAAAATAGGCAACATCATTACTGAAAGGGTTAGAGGTGTCTGTTGTGATAATGGTAATGGCGGTTGTGCTGGTGAGGATGATTGTAGTGGTGGTGGTGGTGGTGGTGGTGGTGAGGATGGTTGTAGTGGTGGTGGTGGTGGTGAGGATGGTTGTAGTGGTGGTGGTGGTGGTGAGGATGGTTGTAGTAGTGGTGGTGGTGGTGGTGAGGATGGTTGTAGTGGTGGTGGTGGTGGTGAGGATGGTTGTAGTGGTGGTGGTGGTGAGGATAGTTGTAGTGGTGGTGGTGGTGAGGATGGTTGTAGTGGTGGTGGTGGTGAGGATGGTTGTAGTGGTGGTGGTGAGGATGGTTGAGTGGTGGTGGTGGGGAGGGTTGTTGTGATGATGGTCCTAGTGGTATGGTGGCGGTGGTAGTACTACGGTGAGGATGATGGTTGTAGTGGTGTGTTGGTGGTAGTGGTGAGGATGATGGTTGTAGTGGTGGTGGTGGTGGTGGTGAGGATGGTTGTAGTGGTTGTGGTGGTGATGATGGTTGTAGTGGTGGTGATGATGGTTGTTGTGGTGGTGATGAGGGTTGTTGTGGTGGTGATGATGGTTGTAGTGGTGGTGATGATGGTTGTTGTGATGATGGTCCTAGTGGTATGGTGGCGGTGGTAGTACTACGGTGAGGATGATGGTTGTAGTGGTGTGTTGGTGGTAGTGGTGAGGATGATGGTTGTAGTGGTGGTGGTGGTGGTGGTGAGGATGGTTGTAGTGGTGGTGGTGGTGAGGATGGTTGTAGTGGTGGTGGTGGTGAGGATGGTTGTAGTGGTGGTGGTGGTGAGGATGGTTTTAATGGTGGTGGTGTTGGTGGGATGGTTGTAGTGGTGGTGGTGGTGAGGATGGTTGTAGTGGTGGTGGTGAGGATGGTTGTAGTGGTGGTGGTGGTGGTGAGGATGGTTGTAGTGGTGGTGGTGGTGAGGATGGTTGTTGTGATGATGGTCCTAGTGGTATGGTGGCGGTGGTAGTACTACGGTGAGGATGATGGTTGTAGTGGTGTGTTGGTGGTAGTGGTGAGGATGATGGTTGTAGTGGTGTGGTGTTGGTGGTGGTTGTGATGATGGTTCTAGTGGTGTAGTGGTGGGGGTGGTGAGGATGGTTGTAGTGGTGGTGATGATGGTTCTAGTGGTTTGGTGATGGTGGTGGTGGTGGTGATGAGGATGGTTGTAGTGGTGGTGATGATGGTTCTAGTGGTATGGTGATGGTGGTGGTGATGAGGATGGTTGTATTGGTATGGTGGTGGTGGCAGCAGCTGTGATCGTGGTGGTGGCTTCAGTGATTAGATTATGGTAATGAGGATAATGTGGTGCTTGTTGTGATTATGATGAGGGTAGGCCTATAGTGGGGAGGGTTATAACAATGGCGGTGGTGGGATATTTAACATTGTACTTCATGTTTTATAGGTATTCGTTATATCCCTTCCTTTTCACTTCAATTTTTCCTAGCCTTCGATTTTCAGTTTACCTTCTCGTCATTCTCTCATTTCTTGCTTTATTTCCATCCTTCCCATCTTCACTTCATTCTCCCTTTATTTCATTTATGCGATATTATCTTACTTTCTTCTACGTATTTCCTACCCCCTTTCCTCTCTTCTCTTCTCTTGCACCAGTGTATGTGTTCTGTAAACTTTAATGGCATAGTATATCTTGTAACGAAGTTTTCACGTGAATGTAGTATGTCTTGTGCATGGTAATTGTATAACTATTAAGCTCGTGTTGGTCAGTGCATGGTTCTTCATATGCCTTTGTAATGTATTGGGTTTGCATAATATACGTATCAGACTAATGTGTATAACTTTTTTTATTTGAGCACTTTCCTTACCTGTCTTCACTCTCGTTATTTTGTTCTCATTCTTACGTCTCTCTCTCTCTCTCTCTCTCTCTCTCTCTCTCTCTCTCTCTCATGTCTTGTGTTTGCCTTAAGAGCCTGTACATACCCGGCCTCTTCAAATCAAAGACCTAATCGAATTCTCAAATATTTCCCTTCGAGTAGCCTAGCCCTCAAAAACAGTGAAGTCATGGGCAGGTGGTGGTGGTGGTGGTGGTTGGGTTTGGTGGTAGTGGTGGTGGTGGTTGGTGTTGTTGTTGTTGATGGTAGTGGTTGTATATGGTAGATGATGTTGGTGGCGGTTGGATGTGTTGATGATCGTGGTAATGGTTGGTTGGTGGTAGTTGATGGGGGTAGTTAAACATGGTAATTGATGTTGGTAGTGATGTTGGTAGCGGTTGGATGTGTTGATGGTCGTGGTAATGGTTGGCTTTGGTAGTTGATGGGGATGGTTGAACATTGTAGTTTGTTGTTGTTGCTGTTCCCCAGGCTGTCTGGCCGAGCAGCCCCAAGGTCCCGAGCAAGGCCAAGGCTATAACCGAGCGGCTCCATTAAACCCTCCCTGCTTACCACTAATAAAGCCCAGGTGACCAAAGCCACTTCAAGGCGGGGAGCTGATGAGGGTGCGGAAACGCCCGGAAAACCAAAGCCCCACCCAAGGCCCTGTGCCCCTCAGCAATTATGAAGGGAAAGTTGAGGGGCAAAGGAAAAATGTGACTTTGGATCCCAATCTGCCAGCCTCTAGATTGGCAGTAGGGAGGTCAATCCACGGAAGAGACGCCGTCACTTGAGATCTATAAAATATATAAGTAAAAGGAACAGTCAGAGTAAGCTATGGGTATGGCAGATATCGCTAAGCTCTCACTCTGGTAGACCAAGCCCATCACCACATGACTAGAACCCAATCCTCTCAGCATCAGCTAGGAAAGGCCCTAGAAAGCCGCCTTTGGCGGGGGGATAGTTCCCCTATTTCAACTCCTTTCGGGGTTGGGCACCCGCCTAAACATTGTAGTTGATGTTGGTAGTGGTTGGATGTGTTGATTGATGGTCGTGGCAATGGTTAGTTGTTAGTAGTCGGTTGTGAGCGAGATTGGGTGATGGTGGTTTCATTAATCCCTCTAGTTAAAACAAAATTGATTGATACTATCCCTATGGTGCTTTTGGTTGGAAGTGATGGTGGTAATTGATAATGGTCAGGGATGGTTGATAAGAATAGTGGGTGTTAAAGGTTTACTGATGAAATACTTGAAGAGTAAATTAACGATAATAATATGTTAACGAGAAGAGTGAGATGTCAATAAATATTAAAAATAAAACTTCATAAATTTATCAACTGCATGAGAGAGAGAGAGAGTACAAGTTGAATAGAGAACCACTGCATGGAACTGTCAAAGATAAAGTACTTCATCTTTAGACTAGCCACTCAATCACTCGTGTTTTAATCACCAATGATCCCTCATGCTTCATTCACCAATTTCTCCATCACTCATGCTTCAACCACTCATGTTCCAATTACCCATGCTTCAATCACTCATGTTTTAATCTCCCATGCTTCAATCACTCATGATTTAATCTCCCATGCTTCAATTAACCATGCTTCAATCAATCATGTTCCAATTACCCATGCTTCAATCACTCATGTTTTATCTCCCATGCTTCAATTATCCATGTTTCAATCACTGATGTTCCAATTACCCATGCTTCAATCACTTATGTTTTAACCCCCCATGCTTCAATTACCCATGTTTCAAGTACCCATATTTCAATCGTCAATGTTACTCATGCTTTGCTAAGACATGCTTAAATTACTTATATTTCACTCATCTCAATCTCTCACGCTTCACACATCCATCAATCAACCTTGCAACAATCATCCATGTTTCATCAATCATGCTGCAATCACCTATGTGCCTTGCTATAAATACCCATGTTTTATCAAACATGCTACAATCACCTAAGCTCCAATGATCACTCATGTTTCAATTGTCCATGTTTCAATCGACCATGTCTCAATCATCCATGTTTCAATCGTCCATGTTTCAATCGACCATGTCTCAATCATCCATGTCTCAATCGTCCATGTCTCAATCGTCCATGTCTCAATCGTCCATGTCTCAATCGTCCATGTTTCAATCGTCCATGTTTCAATCGGCCATGTCTCAATCGTCCATGTCTCAATCGTCCATGTCTCAATCGTCCATGTCTCAATCGTCCATGTCTCAATCGGCCATGTCCCAATCACCCATGTCCCAATCGTCCATGTCCCAATCACCCATGTCCCAATCGTCCATGTCCCAACCACCAATACATCCTTCACCACCTATGCTTCTGTCACCCATGCTTCAATCACCACAACGAATATAACCACTCAATACGCTTTTCGTTTTATCTTAACCCTTTCAGTATACTATGATGTATTATTTCGTTTTATTATGACATTTGTATACGTTATTATTAAACTTAGAAAGGGTCGGTGGGAATCTAAGGAATAATTTGGATAGAGATTACCCCTCTGATTGCTAGAGAGTCTTCCTAAGTTGTATATACTAGCATAGCGTTAGCCAGAATACAATGTAAAATAGCGACAAAGTAGTGAAAGGGTTAACCTGATTAACACTAGACAGCTTTACTTAGATTAAGCAATATCCTAATATTATTGTCAAGGTGATACAGTTTGGCTCTCCCTATTTAATACAATGGAATGTGTTATTTTTTTATAATGATTATAATCGGTTCGAATCCTTTAGAGTTGATATGTGGTTATTAGAGAAAGGGGAGAGAGAGAGAGTGAGTGAGTGAGTGAGTGTGTTCAACGGTTCCTCAAGATTCGGCGCAATGATGTCAGGAACTTTTGAATGCGGTCGTACATTACCTACTGTTTGGAGGAAGAAAAAAGGGAGAGAGAACAAAAAAATAACACGCCCGATTAGGAGTACAGTGTAAGTGTGGTTCCAGTGGTCCCCCAAACGTCAATAGTGTTATCCCCTTTATCTCTGTTTATCTGCTGGTCATGACGTCAATGCCACCTCACTGTGTCAGGTTTGTCTGGGGGTTTGTTAGTTAGGTTTTTATTTGCTCTGTATTTTTTTTTTTTTTTTCCGTCGTGTCGGTAGCTTGGTGGGTGAGCTCTTCGTCTTTATCTGCTCTTTTTCTTTAGCATGTGGGAGGGTCGAATTAACGCAGGTTTAATCAGACACACACATATATTCTAACTAATTACCAAAGCCACCTACCCACCCCCCACTCCCACACACACACAAGCATGGACTAAACACCCACATTACACATAAGAACGAAAGCAAACTCCCTACCATACAGAAACTCCCTACCATACACAAACTCCCTACCATACACAAACTCCCTACCACACACAAACTCCCTACCATACACAAACTCCCTACCATACACAAACTCACTACCATACACAAACTCCCTACCATACACAAACTCCCTACCATACACAAACTCACTACCATACACAAACTCCCTACCATACACAAACTCCCTACCATACACAAATTCCCTACCATACACAAACTCCCTACCATACACAAACTCCCTACCATACACAAACTCCCTACCATACACAAACTCCCTACCATACACAAACTCCCTACCATACACGAATTCCCTACCATACACAAACTCACTACCATACACAAATTCCCTACCATACACAAACTCCCTACCATACACAAACTCCCTACCATACACAAACTCACTACCATACACAAATTCCCTACCATATACAAACTCCCTACCATACACAAACTCACTACCATACACAAACTCCCTACCATACACAAACTCCCTACCATACACAAACTCCCTACCATACTCAAACTCCCTACCATACACAAACTCCCTACCATACTCAAACTCCCTACCATACACAAACTCCCTACCATACACAAACTCCCTACCATACACAAACTCCCTACCATACACAAACTCCCTACCATACACAAACTCCCTACCCTACTCAAACTCCCTACCATACACAAACTCCCTACCATACACAAACTCCCTACCATACTCAAACTCCCTACCATACACAAACTCCCTACCACACAAACTCCCTACCATACACAAATTCCCTACCACACAAACTCCCTACCATACACAAACTCCCTACCATACTCAAACTCCCTACCATACACAAACTCACTACCATACACAAACTCCCTACCATACACAAACTCCCTACCATACACAAACTCCCTACCTTACTCAAACTCCCTACCATACACAAACTCCCTACCATACTCAAACTCCCTACCATACACAAACTCCCTACCATACACAAACTCCCTACCATACACAAACTCCCTACCATACACAAACTCCCTACCATACTCAAACTCCCTACCATACACAAACTCCCTACCATACTCAAACTCCCTACCATACACAAACTCCCTACCACACAAACTCCCTACCATACACAAATTCCCTACCATACACAAATTCCCTACCACACAAACTCCCTACCATACACAAACTCCCTACCATACACAAACTCCCTACCATACACAAACTCCCTACCATACACAAACTCCCTACCATACACAAACTCCCTACCATACACAAACTCCCTACCATACACAAACTCCCTACCATACACAAACTCCCTACCATACACAAATTCCCTACCATACACAAATTCCCTACCATACTCAAACTCCCTACCATACACAAACTCCCTACCATACACAAACTCCCTACCATACACAATCGCCCTACCATTCACAAACTGTCTACCATACACAAACTCCCTACCATACAAACTCAATACCATACACAGACCTCCAATACACACACACACACACACACATCCCAACCGCTGGCTGACCGTTCAATTACCACAACCATTGTTACCACACCGAAGCGCGATGATCCGGTAATGATCGTCTTAATTAACACGTGTGGCCTGGGTACGAGGGCTTCTGGCAACACTGGGGATCATTAGGGAAAGGTAGATGGGTAGGTAGCTAGGTGTGTGTGAGTGAGTGAGTGAGTGAGTGAGTGATCATATTATATACTTTACAATTAAAACCACACAGTATGATAAGTCGACTCCCAATGAATACGATTGAAACAATATACAGTACTTCAATGAGAGAGAGAGAGAGAGAGAGAGAGAGAGAGAGAGAGAGAGAGAGAGAGAGAGAGAGAGAGAGAGAGAGAGCAAACTCCTTTGTCTACTGAGGGTAATCGGAGTAGACTGGTTAATTGAGCTACGAGTGTATAGGAGAAAGTTTGGGTGTGAGGAAGAATTTATGTGTGTGTGTGTGGATTGGAAGGGGATTAGGTGAATAGTATGGTACACATGGTGGGGACGTTTTGGGATTGGAGATTGGGCTACGAAAAGGATTAGAGGTTTGGGTTGGGGGTTAGTATAGGAAAAGGATTGAGAGATTTGAATACGGAAGAAGGAGGCTATTGGTGATTTGAAGTTGGGATAGCAAAATAATTTGAAGGATATTAGGGTACGAATGGAAGGGCGGAGGATGCTATTCGGGATTGGGGGGAGTGAAGAAGGATGGTAGGTTACACATGGAAGGGTGGAGGGTGATTTTGGCGATTGGGGGATAGAAGGATTAGGAGGATGGTATGGCACGAATGGAAGGGTGGAGGGTGCTATTTGGGATTGGGGGGGGGGGTAGAAGAAGGATTAGAAGGGTGGTAAGGTGATAATGGAAGGGAGGAGAGTGCTATTGGTGATTTGAGGGGATAGAAGGATAAGGAGGATGGTATGGCATAAATGGAGAGATGGTGGGTTGGGGTGAGGATAGTGAAGTTAATTATGCCCATTCAGGAATACAGAGATAGATACAATTACTACAACATTAATTTTCTGATCCTTTTGGATAACAGTACTTCCCTTCTATTGTGGCCTCTATTAAGGGGGGTGACCTGTTTTTGTTCTGTCCTTTTCTATCTTTCTCTGGCTTGTATCCATTTGGCACCATTCAGCCTACTGTTTTAAGACGTTTATCCCCATCCAAGTGTAAATTTCTTAGCGGTAGCGAGCCAGCATATTTTTTATTTTTGTTTGACAGCAGGCTAAATTTGTACATTTTTCGATAGAAAAATTTCTCCGGCGAAGCCGGATTTCTTCATATAATGCTGGCTCGCTATCGCTCGCCAGGAAGAAATCGACACCTACAGTAGATGGGGATAAACTTCTTAAAATAGTTGGCTGAATGGGGCCGAATGGATACAAGCCAGAGAAAGAGAGAAAAGGACAGAAATAACAAAAAGCAGGTCACCCCCCTTAAACGATTTGTTCTCAGTTTAGGAATGGCTTTTACACTTTCGATTCTTAGAAGTTCTTCCTAAGCTAAGTAAAATCGTCTGATTATAGCTCAAGTAAAAGGAAAATAGCTTAATCATCTGAAAGGGTTATCTAGCATCTATAATCAGTGTGAAAGAAAGACTCCATGTCCCCACCGAAGACCCGAATTACCCTATAACACTGTGAGGTTATTCCATAAATCTAAAACTAGTAAATTCCATGACATGTTTACGATAATTGAGAAAGAGAATTATGCACCATGAAGTACGATAACATACACTGCCATTAATCCGTCTAATGATAGCCACGACAAACTACCAAAGCGCGTCATAATCGTCAAGGAGTTAACCGCAATACTAATCACTAGTTCTGAATTATTCTTATATAATAACTGTGTCACCAATAATACTAATCTACCATCTAGTTGCCGTTACCAGTGGAAAATAAGTCGAACAATATTGACAGAAAAATATACGGATCAAGTGTTGCCAGAAAAGACCCTCGTGTAAGTTGTCTCTGTAACCCCTTCTGTACCGGTGCCGTCCTTTTAACCCCTTTCTGTACCGGTGCCGTCCTTTTAACCCCTTCTGTACCGGTGCCGTCCTTTTAACCCCTTCTGTACCGGTGCCGTCCTTTTAACCCCTTCTGTACCGGTGCCGTCCTTTTAACCCCTTCTGTACCGGTGCCGTCCTTTTAACCCCTTCTGTACCAGTGCCGTCCTTTTAACCCCTTCTGTACCGGTGCCGTCCTTTTAACCCCTTCTGTACCAGTGCCGTCCTTTTAACCCATTCTGTACCGGTGCCGTCCTTTTAACCCCTTCTGTACCAGTGCCGTCCTTTTAACCCCTTCTGTACCGGTGCCGTCCTTTTAACCCCTTCTGTACCGGTACCGTCCTTTAACCCCTTCTGTACCAGTGCCGTCCTTTTAACCCCTTCTGTACCGGTGCCGTCCTTTTAACCCCTTCTGTACCAGTGCCGTCCTTTTAACCCCTTCTGTACCGGTGCCGTCCTTTTAACCCCTTTTGTACCAGTGCCGTCCTTTTAACCCCTTCTGTACCGGTGCCGTCCTTTTAACCCCTTCTGTACCAGTGCCGTCCTTTTAACCCCTTCTGTACCGCTGCCGTCCTTTTAACCCCTTCTGTACCGCTGCCGTCCTTTTAACCCCTTCTGTACCGCTGCCGTCCTTTTAACCCCTTCTGTACCAGTGCCGTCCTTTTAACCCCTTCTGTACCTTTGCCGTCCTTTTAACCCCTTCTGTACCGCTGCCGTCCTTTTAACCCCTTCTGTACCGCTGCCGTCCTTTTAACCCCTTCTGTACCGCTGCCGTCCTTTTAACCCCTTCTGTACCGATGCCGTCCTTTTAACCCCTTCTGTACCAGTGCAGTCCTTTTAACCCCTTCTGTACCGGTGCCGTCCTTTTAACCCCTTCTGTACCGGTGCCGTCCTTTTAACCCCTTCTGTACCAGTGCCGTCCTTTTAACCCCTTCTGTACCGCTGCCGTCCTTTTAACCCCTTCTGTACCGCTGCCGTCCTTTTAACCCCTTCTGTACCGCTGCCGTCCTTTTAACTCCTTCTGTACCGCTGCCGTCCTTTTAACCCCTTCTGTACCAGTGCCGTCCTTTTAACCCCTTCTGTACCGGTGCTGTCCTTTTAACCCTTCTGTACCGGTGCTGTCCTTTTAACCCTTCTGTACCGGTGCTGTCCTTTTAACCCTTCTGTACCGGTGCTGTCCTTTTAACCCTTCTGTACCGGTTCCGTCCTTTTAACCCCTTCTGTACCGGTGCCGTCCTTTTAACCCCTTCTGTAAACTTAACGTAGAGCTATGTTTAAAGAAACTGACTGGAGCTTTTTAATTAACAATAACGACATAAATACATCTTGGAAGTTATTCGAAACCACTTACCTAAAAGCAGTGCAAGACTGCATACCATCGAAAATACGGCGTCCAGGCCATAATAATAAGCCCAAATGGTGGAATAAAGATATTTCAAACTGCCTGCTTGCTAAAAAATGTGCTAATGATAGATTAAAATCCTCACAAAATGACGAAGAACGGGTGAAATTTGTAGAGCTACGACGCAAAGCCAAAAAGTTAATTAAGCAAAGTAAAAAGACCTTAGAGTTACATATTGCGAATCAAAGTAAAACAAACCCGAAAGAATTCTATAGTTATATCAGAAAGAAAAAAGTAGTTACTTCAACTGTTGGACCGTTAGTCGATGAAAAAGGAGGAATACACCAAAGACGAAGTACAAATGAGTAATGCCCTCAATACCTTCTTTGCATCAGTTTTTACAACAGAAGACCTCAGTGATATCCCTACACCATCGCCGATTTCAGATTGATAATTCAGATGTTCTAAGCAATATCACCGTTACAGAGAGAGAAGTATTGAATTGTTTAGATAAACTCAAGGTAAATAAAACGCCAGGACCTGATACAATCTCGCCTAGAGTTCTAAAGGAAGCTAAGAATGAGCTCTCCAAACCACTGACATTACTATTCAATAAATCCTTGCAGTCTGGAACTATGCCTGATCAGTGGAAGCTAGCCAACGTAACACCGATATTCAAAAAAGGCAGCAAATCCCTACCCAGTAACTATCGTCCAATTAGCTTAACCTCAGTTGTATGTAAAATGCTAGAAACGGTCATACGAGACAGACTCGTAAATCACTTGGAGGAAAATAACATACTTAAAGATACTCAACACGGCTTTCGTAAAAAACGTTCCTGTTTAACAAACCTCTTAGACTTCTTCCACGATATCCTCAACCTCTACGATGAGAGTAAAGCTGTAGATATTATATACCTTGATTTTCAAAAGGCTTTTGACAAAGTTCCCCACAAACGTTTACTGCTAAAACTAAAAGCGCATGGAATACAAGACGGTGTGTTGAAAATGGATAGAAAATTGGCTCAGCAACAGAAAGCAAAGGGTAGTCATAAACGGTAAGGCATCTAAATGGACCAATGTAAGTAGCGGGGTACCCCAGGGATCGGTACTAGGACCAATTCTCTTTCTAATTTACATCAACGACATAGATGAGGGTCTCACCTGCACAATCTCAAAATTTGCTGACGATACAAAAATTGCAAATAGCGTACTCTCAAAAGAACAAGTTGACGATATGCAACACAATCTAGATAAATTGTCATGTTGGGCCCAAATTTGGCAAATGAGTTTCAATGCGGATAAATGTAAAGTACTACATGTCGGATACCTAAATGAGAAAGCAAACTATTCGATGAATGGCACTCAGCTTAAGAATGTAAACAGAGAAACTGATCTGGGAGTAACAATATCGAGTAACCTAAAACCGAGTCAACAATGTTCAGAAGTTGTCAAGAAGGCAAACAAAATAATTGGCTTTATAGGCAGGTCATTTGAGCATAAATCCAAAGAAGTTATCCTAACCCTTTACAATTCCTTAGTCCGCCCTCTTCTGGAATACTGCGTTCAATCCTGGTGCCCTTATTACCAAAAAGATATAAACAAGCTAGAACGAGTTCAACGTAGAGTTACCAAAATGATACCTAGCCTAAAGAACAAACCATACGAAGAGCGTCTTAGAGAATTAAATCTATTTCCTTTAACCCAGCGCAGATTAAGAGGCGACTTAATTCAAGTGTTCAAAATCATCAAAGGCATCGACAATATGAACTGTAGTAAGTACTTCACTATCGACCAATCTAATTACACGCGGGGAAACGGTTGCAAAATTATTGGTAAATCTTTTAACTCGCACGAATCTAAGAATTTCTTCTTCAATAGAGTTGTCAACTTGTGGAATGGGCTTCCCCGAGACGTTATAGACTGCAGCACCGTTGATTCATTTAAATTCCGCCTAGACAAATATCTCGCATCAAACCCGCGACTGACTGCGTTTGTAAATGAATAACTTTATCCTCCCCTCAGTTACTAACCCATATGTCCCCTACTAACTTCCTAGTCCTGCCACGTTAGTGGCAGGGCAGTAGTTCCCTTTCCAATGTTCCCTTACCCACTCTAAACCACTGTTTGGACACTTGATCCTCAGTGTTTTGGAGGACAAGCAACCTAGAAGGGTCACTAGATCTGTTGTTGCTTGATTTCCTTTGTACTCCTTTGTACCGGTGCCGTCCTTTTAACCCCTTCTGTACCAGTGCCGTCCTTTTAACCCCTTCTGTACCGGTGCCGTCCTTTTAACCCCTTCTGTACCGGTGCCGTCCTTTTAACTTTATTCTGGCTACTATTAGACTCCCTTTCAAGATACATTTGTAAATTTGTCGGTAGAAAAATGTCCCGGCCGAACGCCGGTTGCTTCTAAAACTTCAGGCTCGCTATCGCTCGCCAGGAAAGAATCGACACCTAAATGGCACGAAAGGTCTTAATATTGACAAAGAAATGAGGCGAAAGGTCTCAAAATCGTCAAACTAACTGAACGAACGTTATATAATCTCAAAACTAATATGCTAAACATGAGGGACAAGGGGGTCCAGAAAAAGCGAGTATTACCCCCTTAACCCCTTTCCGTACCGGGACGTCCTTTTAACTTTATTTTGGCTACCATTAGGCGGTTTTATTCAGTTTCCAAAGGGCCTCTAGCAACTAAAAGGCTTCGAACTATCTCACTTAACTATTTTGACTCCCACAGACCTCTCTTAAACTGCAGAAAATCGTCTAAATATAGCTATAACAAAACTGCCTAGACATCCTCGGTATGGAAGGGGTTAAGTGATGCGAATGAGCTGTGGGGTCACCTCCTCCTCCTCTGCGATATTAGCCTGGGTGGCGGTTATAGCCCCTCTTCTGAATACCCCTTTGTCAGTTATTATTAGTTATACGAATATGGGATCTGGAAGAGTCATCATATCCTCATTATACTCTCGTTTATTCAATCTTATGGTAGCTTATTCATTCATTCAGGCTTTCATTCATTCGCTCTCTCTCTCTCTCTCTCTCTCTTTCTTCTTCTTTTTCTTCTTCTTCTTCTTCTTCTTTTCTATCCTTTCCTTCCACTGTCTCTTACTCTCGGGTTAGCTATCTCTACTAGAATTAAGTCCTGACCACCTCGCTGGGATCGTAAGGTCTGTGTGGTCAGTGTATCTATGTATATATATATATATATATATGTAAAGCTATGTAAATCTCTATCTCTCTCTCATATCAAGCAGTAGAAATTGGGTGGAATGCGATGTTTATCGAAGGGCTAACTAAATATTTGTGAGGTACCTTAAGGAAGAGGAGGAGACAGATGAAGATGGTGGGAGGACAAGGAATGGGAACAGGAGTGAAAACGGCCACACTGCTATACTGCCCAGAAGATAACGGCCACAACCGAGACTCTTAAAACACTCTTAAAACAACCCCGCTCCTAAACATGAAGGTTGTGTTTTGTTAGGTAGAATATATTGCTTTATTAGGTTACGAACAGGCAAGTTATGTTAAGTTTGATTAGGTAAGGTTGGCCTAGACTTGGTTAGGTTACGTTAAGTGAGGAGATTGGTCGTGTGGCCATATTTACTCTGAGCAATTGTAATACTATACGAAATAGCAAATTGAAGTTTTATTCAGCCACAAGAACATAATACAAAGTAACATTTGATAACCTATTAATGCTGTAGATTATCGGCTTTGCCTTATTGGCTATGCTGGCCAGGTGGTGGCCTGAGTTTTATAAATCTTTTAGAATTTTGTATTATTTATTTTTGTGCCCAACAAATTGTAATGTTTCATATATTGCTATTCTGTGTTGCCATTGTTCGTGTTCAGACTTTAGTTAATGTTTTGTTTCGCTGTGTTCAACATGCATTTCAGTTAAGTTGTCGAGTTTCACATATTTGATTACCTCTCTTAAAAGGGATATATATATATATATACACCGTATATATTTGTATGACTCTATGTTGAAACACAGCGTTTCTTTGTCAAATAAGTGAGGGTTTTGTAACTTGTATTTGGACAATGTTTGGCGCAATCACAATCCGAATTCATGTAACACTTACCCAACTTCAGCGTTTAAATTATTGTGTTGTGCTAAAGTAAAGTCAAAGTAAACTTGGAGGTTTGCATTAGGTTGTGCTTGGACACGGCGCTCATCTCCGTATCATTATCCTTTTAGAGTCTGTGGTGAGTTATCCAGCTTGATACATGGGCTTTTATTTTGTATATATGTTATTTTATTTATGCTCTAGGGCTACTGCAAATTGTCCAGGTTACCACCGTTTTCTCTCTCGGATGAGACTTGATAAACGTCCACTAATTCCAGGTCAATTGTCCAAACAGTGGTTTAGAGTGGGTAAGGGAAAAATGGAAAGGGAAGACTGCCCTGGGACAAATGTCCGTGGCAGGATTAGGATATGTTAGTAGGGGACAGTTGTTAAAAAAAAAAAAAAAAAAAAAAAAATGCATTAATTTACAAATGCAGCCAGTCGTGGATTTAAGGCAAGGTGTTTGTCTAGGCTAAGTTTAAAAGAATCAAATGATAATGCTAAAGAACTTGATAATGTATTATTGACCCTAATTGCAATTGATGTTTTTTTTTTCACATAGATTTACTGCATACTCTGAGTATCGACTTTCATGTATGTTTGTTATTATTAGTAGTATTTTAATTTCTACCGGATATATCAAACCAAATTCTTCCGCAAAGCAAAAATAATACTCCAGCTATGCTCTTAATAAATGTTGCTTAGCTCCATTTTATAATCGAAGTGTCCAAATGAAAGATAAATATTCAGAAGTGTGAAAGCCGAGAAGGAAATATAGTATTCGCACAGATTGATTTACAACAAAGAAAGACAAATATAAAGCAATACTGAGATGGAAATATTTAGTGTGTGTGTGTGTGTGTGTGTGTGTGTGTGTGTGTGTGTGTGTGTGTGTGTGTGTGTGTGTGTGTGTGTGTTACTCAGTTACTTGTTCAAGGGGAATCCACGCAATGCGAGCTAAGCTCATTATTATCGCGCCTCCTTAACTGGGAATGTATTGCGTGAAATGCATGTTAAGTGTTTTATGTACTGTTGGAATGGCTGTGGATGTGTGTGTAGTCTGTATTTTAGCCAATTGGCGACATCGGAAACGAAGGCTTAGGGTGGATCTGTATGGTACCATTCTCACTATAGACGGTACCGTCTCGCCGAAGGCTTAGGTAGCCATCAGCTTAGGTGAACCATATGATACCCATCTCGCCTTGTACCATTTTTGCCAACCCCAGATGGGACGTCACAACGTCGTCCCCTTATTCCAGGTACCTATTTACAGCTAGGTGAACTGAGGCTAACACATGAAAGGAGACAAGCCCAATTTGTCTCCGCCCGGCCGGGGATTGAACCCCCGACCCCTCGTGTGTGAGACGAGAGCTCTACCTACTAGGCTACGGGCTGTGTGTGTGTGTGTGTGTGTGTGTGTGTGTGTGTGTGTGTGTGTGTGTGTGAGAACCGGCACCAGGAATGCGGGTAAGGTAAGAAGAACAGGTGGCGCTATTCCCGAACTACTGTATTATGGAGAGAGAGAGAGAGAGAGAGAGAGAGAGAGAAGAGGGAGCTGAGCGTGTATTGAAGTACTGTATAATACAGTACAGATTGCAAAGACAAAAAGAAGGATGCAATTATTTCTTGGACTTGAAAAAGAATCAACAAATTATATAATATATTGTTGTTTCTTTTTTTCTTTTTTAGGTTACGCAGCATCTAAAGGGTAAACATATTCTTCAGATGTATACAAAAAAAAATATATTTGTATACGATCAAATTTCCGTTAGCCAACTTAATTACAAGAAGTAGATATAACTGAATATGTAATAAATAATACAATATTAACACCACTGACACTAACACCAGTGACAACACCACCACGGTAATACCATCAGCATTAGCAACACGTACACACCAATAACAACAGCAACTTCAACACCATCACCAACACCAACAATACCACCACTACAATACCATCAACATCAATAACACCACCAAAACCATGATTGAATATAACAACAACAGCAACAACCTTAACGATAACAACAATACTACCAACAACAACAGGAAACATTAACAGCACCAACAACAAACACAACACCAACACTACCAGCAATTATACAACCACTAACAACATCAGCTACGTCAATAACAACAGTGACAACAACAGCATAAAAAAACAGCATCAACTTTCACCAACGGACATAGGAAAACAAAACTATAATATACTCAACTTTAACAAATAGTAAGCAATGTGAACAACGAAAAGAACTACAATATTATAATCATCATCATCATTAACAACATCAGTAACAATATCACCATCACTTCACCACCACCAGCAACAATACAACCACGGCCACTACCACCGTCACCACCACCACCACCACCACCACCACCAACAACCACAACACCTGCTACAACACCACCACCACTACCAACAGCAACACTACCACGGTCACCACCACCACCACCACCACCAACAACAACAACCACAACACCTGCTACAACACCACCACCACTACCAACAGCAACACCACCACGGTCACCACCACCACCAACACCCACAACACCTTCCCGAGCAACACCACCACCACCAACAACACTACCACCGTCACCACCACCAACAACAACAGCAACAACACAACACCTGGCCGAGCAACACCACCACCAACAGCAACACTCTAAAACCTGTTTGGCCCCCAAATAAACATCAGCAACAACCACAACCATAACAACTCCCATCAACAGCAACACTACCAACAACATCAACACCACTTCACCAACACAACCACCAACAACAATACAATTACCAACAACAACAACAACCACCTTCACCAACGAATTCACCAACCGAACTGCATCCCATTTATGACCAGTACACGGAAAAAAAAAAAACAAAAAAAAAACACCACCTCCTTATAAAAGAATACTAAGCAACAAGAAGAACAAAGAAAGTGCAAGAAAAAATACTTTATCGCTCGGCACTTGACCCGGCAACCCACTAAGAGTATTTTCCCGTTCATTTTTTTGTTCTTCCCTTCTGTTACGGTCTTTTTTTCCCTTTACTTTTTTTTCGACTTTTTTTTTATCCTGTCCAGTTCGCCCCTGCATATCTTGGGCTCGCTATTTTGTTTTTCTTTTTTTCTTTCCTCGCTCTTCTCTTCCGTGTGCCTTTTGATCTTCCTCTTTCTGTTTTCCCTTGTATCTGTCTTCTCTTTTCTTCCCTTGCTTCTTGTTCACGCTTGGTCTTCCTTTTCATTTGCCTATGTTAATTTGCCATTTTATTTTACTCCAGTTTTCTTCTTTTACTAATGACGCTAATAATGTTCCCACCGTCAATGTTTTTCTTGCTTATTGTCATTTCTCCCTTTATATATATATTTGTCTCTCTCTCTCTCTCTCTCTCTCTCTCTCTCTCTCTCTCTCTCTCTCTCTCTCTTTAAAAAAAAAAAAAAAAAAAAAAAAAAAATCCGAATGGTACTGTATATGGAGGAGTGGAAAGTAGGGTAGGGGTAGGGTAGGGGGAAAAAAGACCCCGCCCCACCCCTTCCCCCTAGGCTTTGCTCTCTTTGCTCTTTTTATCAACAGTTATTATGTGTTTGTGATGAGTTTTTTTCCCCTTCCCTTCCTTCCGTCTCGTTTTACCGTCTATGGGAGAGGGGGTTAGGAGGGAGGGAGGTCAGTTCTCAGCCTATTGGTGGGACGGGTGGGAAGGAAATTGGATGGGAAGAGGAGGAAGGGAATGGGAAGAGAAGAAGGGAATGGGAAGAGAAGAGGGGGAAGGTGGGATAGGTAGGGAAGAGAAGGAAGGTAATGAGAAGGGAAGGGAAGGGAAGAGGAGGAAAGGGAAGAGGAGGAAGGTGGGGTAGGTAGGGAAGAGAAGGGAGGGAAGGGAAGAGGAGGACTGGAGGGGAGGAAAGGGGAAGTGAATAATAGAGGAAAGGGTGATAAACGAAGGGAACGTGAAGAGGTAAGGAGAGAAGGGAGCGAAGGGAAAGGAATGGGGTGGATAGAAGAAGAAAGAAGAGAAGGGAGAGGAGGAGGAGGAGGAGGTCAGTTCTCAGCCTATAGGTATTGGGGTGGGAAGGAAGGGGATACGAGGAAGGGAAGGAAGGGAGGCGATGGGAAGGAAGGGACGACCATGGAAGAGTCGGGATGGGAAGGGTGGGAGGTGAGAAGTAAAAGGATTGGGTCAGTTCTCAGTCTATAGGTGGGTGGGCTGGAGGATGGGAAGGGAAGGGAAAGAATGAATAATGAAGAGAAGGGGTATGGAAATGAAGTGAAGGAAAAGAAGTGGAAGACCAAGAAAGAAAGAAAAATAATATAGGCAAGCTAAGAAATTGGAAGGTAGTGGAAGTAGAGGAAGGACAGTAAGGGAAAATAACAAGAAAGGTAGGTAAGTTAAGGTAAGGCAGGGAAGACAACAAGAAAGGTAGGTAAGGTAAGGTAAGTCAGGGAAGATAACAAGAAGGGTAGGTAAGGTAAGGTAAGGTAGGGAAGACAACAAGAAGGGTAGGTAAGGTAAGGTAAGGCAGGGAAGATAACAAGAAGGGTAGGTAAGGTAAGGAAGACAACAAGAAGGGTAGGTAAGGTAAGGTAAGGCAGGGAAGATAACAAGAAGGGTAGGTAAGGTAAGGTAAGGTAGGGAAGACAACAAGAAGGGTAGGTAAGGTAAGGTAAGGCAGGGAAGATAACAAGAAGGGTAGGTAAGGTAAGGAAGACAACAAGAAGGGTAGGTAAGGTAAGGTAAGGCAGGGAAGATAACAAGAAGGGTAGGTAAGGTAAGGTAAGGTAGGGAAGACAACAAGAAGGGTAGGTAAGGTAAGGTAAGGCAGGGAAGATAACAAGAAGGGTAGGTAAGGTAAGGAAGACAACAAGAAGGGTAGGTAAGGTAAGGTAGATAACAAGAAGGGTAGGTAAGATAAGGTAGGGAGGGAGGGAGGATAACAAGAAGGTAAGGTAAGGTAAGGTAAGGCAGAGAAGATAACAAGAAGGGTAGGTAAGGTAAGGTAAGGTAAGGTAAGGTAGGGAGGGAGGGAGGATAACAAGAAGGTAAGGTAAGGTAAGGCAGAGAAGATAACAAGAAGGGTAGGTAAGGTAAGGTAAGGTAGGGAGGATAACAAGAAGGTAAGGCAAGGAAGGGAAGGGAGATGTAAATGTGTAGTAGGGGAAGACGTGGAAGGCAAGGGGTAATTGTCACCCTTTATACCTATTGTACTACACTATTAGCCTATTTGAATAATACTCCTATCTGATTACCCTCACTATACCCTCTTTATTTTTAACTCCATGGTATATTGTTCTTTATTATTTGATTTTTTGTTCTCCCCAAACCTCTATCAAGCTTTAAATATCACCCCCAAGACCTCCCTTCAAAATATATTTGTACATTTTTCGGTAGAAAAATATCCTGGCCGAAGGTCGGTTCCTCCTAAATTACAAGCTTGCTATAGCTCGCCAGGAAAACATCGACACCTAAGTGGCATGAAAGGTCTAAATATTGACAAAGAAATTGGCGAATGGTCTTAAAATCGCCAAACTAATGGGGCAAACATCTTAAAATCTCAAAATTAAATGGACTAATAAGGGAGAAGGGGGTCAAGAAAAATAAAAATCCTCCTCTTAGCATCACCTTTTCCTTTTGTCATATTATATTTCCCAGTATTGTATTTTTGTGGCTACATTCTGTATTATTTGTAATCGATTTTTAGTATATCTAATTTACCAACCAATTAATCCATACTATATGATAACTTTCCATGTTCTTAACTTTTCTCTATTGCTAGGAATTAGTCCTGTCTCTCTCTCTCTCTCTCTCTCTCTCTCTCTCTCTCTCTCTCTCTCTCTCTCTCTCTCTCTCTCTCTCTCTCTCTCTCTCTCTCTCTCTCTCTCTCTCTCTCTCTCTCTCTCTCCTACTCTTCTTCCTCCTCTTCTTCTCCTCCCTCTCATATTCTTTCTTTTTCTCCTCCCTCCCTCCCTCCTCCTCCTCCTCCCATACACCTTTCCCCCTCCCCATTCTCATACCTGGTTCATGATGCCACGAGAAAAGCGGATTTTTATTCTGTGAAAGTGGAATTCCCGGAGAGGATTAGTGGAATGGAAAAGGGAAAGATTGACCCCAAATTTCCCACGGGGGGTCAGGGGTCAGGGAGGGGTGGCGTCTGGAGGAAGGGAAGAAAGGAGAGGAAGGGGGGAAGGAAAGGAAGGTGTTGGCGGAAGGGATGGATATGTGTAGACTTGTTATAGATGAGCGAGAGAGACTGGGAAAGAGGAAATGGCCTATGCCTCCCGTGGTTGCCTGGCTTTTCGCCCACAGTCACTTCGCCTGCATTTAGAGTCGATATGCCCATTCCTATCCTCAAGGGGGGATGGGCGTATATATTTCCTCATATATATATACTGTATATTTATAATTTATTTAGTTTCCTCCCTAGACCTCCATCAAGCTTTACCCTCCCCCCCACCCCAAGACCCTCCCTCAAGATAAATTTGTAAATTTTTCGATAGAAAAGTGTTCTGGCCAAAGGTCGGTTCCTCTTAAATTACAGGCGCGCTATCGCTCGCCAGGAAAATATCGAACACCTAAATGACACGAAAAGTCATACAATTGACAAAAAACTGGGACGAAAGGTCTTAAAATCGCCAAACTAATGGGCCGAACGTCATACAATCTGAAAACAAATGGGACTAAACATGAAGGAGAAGGGGAACCAGAAAAACGACCCATATCCCCTTAACATAGATTATTTCAACCTAACCGAAAATATTAATTTAATCTAACCGTATACTTAGCGAAACCTGGCCTAACTAAATTTAACCTGACCTAAAGTTCGCCGTGCCCCTAAGCTAATCTAAGCCTATAATTGATCTTAATCCAGACCTAACCTAACCTGAATGTAACTTGAATTTATACTGCATGTGAACGAACTCTAAGCCGAAATTTCAAGTCTAAATTAGCTTAATATATACCTTAAGGGGAGATGAGCCGTTTTTCTGGTCCCCTTTTTCCCTCATGTTTAGCCCCATCAGTTTTGAGATTTTAAGCGTTCGGCCCATTAGTTTGGCGATTTTAACATATTTCGCCACATTTCTTTGTCAATAGTAAGACCTTTCGTGCTATGTAGGTGTCGATATTTTTCCTGGCGAACGTTAGTGAGCGGGTTATTTTTGGAAGATCCGGCCAATTGTTCTACCCAAAATTGTACAAATTAATCTACATCCATCTAATGGATGTTTTTGTTAAAGTTTGATGGAGGTTTAGGGAGGAAACTAGAAAAATAATGAATACATTAAAAAATGGACGAAAAAGTGAAGCAAAATTAACCGACTCCATAAATATAGGCCAAACAACTCCGGTACGGGCGAAAATGAGTGTAAGCGAAGTGGCCCCACCAACCCTCCCGTATTAAAGGGTACGTTCGGGACAGTTCGATTCATGAGCTTATTTTTTTTTCCTTCCCACCTCTTGCCCCCTAAATCCCATTCTTGGTTGCCTCTTCAGGGTTTCCTCTTCTGCGGCTCCTCATTCGGTGCCTTTTTTTTTTCTTTTCACACCCGTCCTTTAGAGAGGCTACGTTCTGATTTAGCCTGTTTGTAGCCTATTGGTTTTGAGATTTTAAGACGTTTGCCCCAGTATAGTTTGTCGATTTTAAAACCGTTCGTCAGTTTGTCGATTTTAAAACCGTTCGTCCCATTTCTATATCAATATCAAGACCTTTCGTGCCATTTAGGTATTGATTTTTTCCTGGCGAGCGATAGCGAGTCTGTAATTTTAAGAGAATCGGCCTTCGACCAGGACATTTTTCTATCGAAAAATGTAAACAAAATCTCTTGAAGGAGGTCTAGCGAGTGTTTTTTTAAAGTAACACACCGTTCTTAACATTAATCACCAATTAACCCCAATGCACTTGAATAAACTAATGAAAGCATATGGTCCTCCCGGGATTCGAACTCGGGACACCACACCCAGAACATAAAAAGCATCAAAAGCATATAAGCATCTAAGCTTGATAAAGGTCTAGCGAGGAAACTAAACAAATATATAAATATATAGATAAATAGACCCCCCCCCCAAAACAAAAAAATAGTACTTCCTTCTTTATTTATGGGGTTCACATATTTACTTACCGTTTACAGTTTAGCTACTTTGTTATGAGGTTTTTTTCTTTTTTTCTTGAACCTTTCTTTATTTCTGTAAAATTTTCATGTCTACTTTTTCTTGGAAACATATTTTGTATGTTAATATGCGTGTTTTTTTTTTGTTTTTTTTTTTGTTTTTTCTCTCCGTTGTTTTTCTGTTGTGTTGTGTTGTCCCTATTCGGGCTCTGTCTCGAATCGGCCACCCCCAGGAAAAAAAATAGAAAAGAAAATGGGGATCGGGCCAGAGTAAATAGATAGATAGATAGATAGATAGATAGATAGATAGGTATTTTACATTTCCGAACTTTCTCGTCTTGCCTTTTGTTTACTCTCGATAGTTTATGTTCCAACTTTGACAACAATCTTATCCTGCTCCGAGTTATTTATATATGTTAATGGGACAGTGGTTATATTTTGGGGGGTCTATTTATTTACATATTCATATTTTTTTTAGTTTCCTCGCTAGACCTTCACCAAGCTTTAAACAAAAAACACTCCCTAGACCCCCTTCAAGACAAATTTGTAAACAAAAATCGATAGAAAAATGTCCCGGCCGAAGACCGGTTCTCTTAAAATTACAGGCTCGCTATCGCTCGCGAGGAAACAAAATCAATACCTAAATGGCACGAAAGGTCTTGATATTGATATATAAATGGGACGAACGTTTTTATAATCGACAAACTAATGGGGCAAATGTCTTAAAATCTCAAAACTAATATGCTAAACATGAGGGAGAAGGTGGGCCAGAAAAACCGGCCCATCCCCCCTTAATAGGTCATGCCTCTTTGTGTATTCCTCGCTTTTAATATTTTCCTTTCTTAATCATGTTTTCTTCCTCTTCCCATATATTTTTTTTATTTGTTACCTTATCTCTTGCAGACATTACCTCTTGTCTTGCACAATCCCTGGCCTTCTCTCAACTTTCTCAAATAAATCCCCTTCCTTCCCCGTCCCATTTTTTCCCGTCCAAGCATGCAAGCAGATTTCAACAGGACAGCAGAATGGGACAGGGTGCAACCGTTCTCACTCCTTTCTCTCACTCGTCTTCTTTTTCTCCACCTCCGTCTCCTTCTCCTTCTTCTACTTTCCCGTCCTTTGCATAATTCCCTGTGCCCCCCCCCCCCCCTCCTTTCCATACCCGCTCGATCTTGCCTACCCAGCTCCCTCCCTTGGTCAGTGCTGGAACCAGTTATCTTCAGTTCCCCTGAAGGTAGGGTCCCACGAGGGTTTTTTCCCGGCGATTTTTCACGGCAACTCTGATCTGAGCTCTTCTGAATTGACGTTTTATATACATATGTCAAACTATTATATACAGGCTTCAGTCTAATTGCTTCTGAATTCAAAGTGTTCAAGATTTCATCCAACTCTGATAATTATCTACCATCATTCTAGTTTCTGACACAAATACAAAAATGATCCCCGAAGTATTGCCGGAATGGGGATGCCGCAAGAAGGGCATCCTGTGACTCGTTCTCTTAACATGGTCACCCCGTTTTCCCTGAGGGTCGCGAAGAAGAAGGAGAGGGACACTAGCTGGGAAGATCCGGACCAGCAAGAAGTGTCCGGGGTTATGCAAAGCTTGGGTCAGTGGGCAGACAGGCAGGCAGGTAGGTAGGTAGGTGGGTAGGGTAGGTAGGTTAGTAAGGAGGGTAGGTTTAAGGGGATTATTTCTCGAACCTCCTTCTCTCGCATGTTTAGCCCCATTGGTTTTGAGACATTAAGACGTTCACCTCATTAGTTTGGCGATTTACAAAAAAATGCCCCATTTCTGTCAATTTGTATACCTTTCGTGCCATTTAGGTGTCAATGTTTTCTTGGTGAGCGATAGCGAGCCTGTAATTTTAGAGGAACCAACCTTCGGTCGGGACACATTTCTACCGAAAAATTTACAAATTTATCTTGAAGGGGGTCTAGGGGTGTAATTTTAAGCTTGATGGAGGTCTAGAAAGCAAACTAAAAATCTCCCTTTAATGAGTCACACGAACATTTTATCCGGCAACGTTTGATCGGCAACTTTTATTGACTCGTCTTTACTAGTACTGTATTTGCAATTAAAGTTAAAGTATATCATATTTGATAACTGTACTGTATCCATATAAACAGTTTTACATAATTATACTGTGCCATGAGAAGAGTGGTCGAGAAAACTTGGTGGGAAAACTGTTAGTGTGGTTGCCCCCTTGTAACCGCTTTACTATACCCGTGGCTCCCGTTCTGTCAACCTGTTACTCATTTGCTGCCCGTGCCCTGCTCTGCCCTGCCCCCCCCCCCCCTTCACCCTTCCCTGTCCCTCTATGCCCTGGGTGACCCTCTCTAGCTCTGCCCTTTCGGTTTGCCCTGCCTATTGAGCTTGCCTTGCCCTGTTTTTCCCTACTCTGCACTGTCATCTTCTGACTATACTCGTTCCCCTACCTTTTACTTCAGATGTTTTGCCCAGTTTCAAGCTAGAAACGTCCATATTTATAAACGACCACAGCCAGAGCGGTCACAATCAAAACTATCTCAGAATAAAAGTGCCGCAGTCGCCCAACCTAACGTATCATAAGCTAATCTAACAAAGTCAAGCCCAAACGTATCATAAGCTAATCTAACAAAGTCAAGCCCAAACGTATCATAAGCTAATCTAACAAAGTCAAGCCTAATTAATATATTATAATCTAACCTAACCTAACCCAACCTTACTTAGCTTAACCTAGGTCGTTCTGGTTGTAGCCGTTTTGTAGTGTAGCTGTTTTTTTCCTGCTTCTGTTTTGCCCTTGCCTTTTCCTTTGTCACTTGTACAGTCGTCCAACCCACTGCCCTCCCATATCTTACCGTCGTCTCTCTGGCTTGTTTTGTCAACTTTCCATATTATCCTGCTCCGACCTGGTCTACTGTGCCTTGCCATTCTGGTACAGTCAAAGGTTCCGGCCTGTCTCATTGAGTACCTATGATGCCATTTCACATGTAATTAAATGTGAAATGGCATCCTATTCTGGTTAGCTGTTGGCGATTGTATGCAGGTAAGTAAAGATCTCTAGAAATTAATGCAATATATAATATCTATATATTAATAATCTAGCTCCCACAAGTTCTTCTTAAGCTGAATAAGATCGCCTAATAATAGCAAACTATAATATAGATTAGCGCCTAGCTCATAGACTCCTCTACATAGCCTAGCTGGTATACTGCCAGAAGTGATTGACAGTTTGGTTGTCTCTAGCCAAATATATAATTTAGCGACATGAACAACACTTGTATACATCTATTGTGTTATGCATTGTTAAGTAGGTTTGCACATACACTATATTAAGAAAGGAAAATAGAGCTGTGAAGGTGGGGAATAATTCTTTTACTATGCAATCAAAATCCATAATTCCACGACAACCGTGCTCATAAACTGTGTAGTTTCAAATTAGTATCTCTTTAAGTTGACAAAAATAAAGAACATCGAATATCCCTTAGCAAGTAGGCTACTATTTGTTTCAACTCGTAGAAGTGTTGATACAAGTATTGCCTTTCTCCCATTATCATCAAGGTTGTCAATCAAATGTTGATTTTGACTGTACATTAGCCCATCTTGCCTCCCCCCCCCCTCTCTCTCTCTCTCTCTCTCTCTCTCTCTCTCTCTCTCTCTCTCTCTCTCTCTCTCTCTCTCTCTCTCTCTCTCTCTCTCTCTCTCTCTCTCTCTCTCTCTCTCTCTCTCTCTCTCTCTCTCACACATACACACAGGAGGGGGGGGGGGGGGTGCTCTTTCAAACCCCCGTATAGTAGGCTGACCCTCTCCTTTGGCCTCTCTCGTGCCCTATTTACCCATTTCTGTCAACCTGCTTGCGATTCTGATGTTTTGCATACATATCCGCCAACGGAATATAGGCGGAAAATATGCGGTTGTAGTAGTATGTTTGTAGTGTGTTTTCGTGCGTATCATATATTAGGCCTTCTAAATACACAGGAATTAGACGAAAATTGGTCAGCACTCAGCACCTCCAAATAATACATAGAAGCCTTGATAATTTGTTTAATATTTCACCCCCCGCCCCCCAAACCCAACCCAACCCAACCCACCCCACCCCACCCCTTGTGCCCAGACTCTCGTTCCATCTGCCCAGGTCCTGTTAATGAACAGTGACACATTATGATAATGCAGCAAATATTTTTGTGTTGGATTTTAAAAAACTAGCTGTGCCATTTTCTGGCTACTCGACAACTTTTTGGATAAAAATCAGTGGTTATATGAGACCAATTCTGGATGGGATCCATGTTTTTATCGAATTAAGTTCTAGTATCAGAAGATATTGATTTATTTCATAGCTTCAATTGGTACCAGTGTAAAAACGAATAACCCTTCGGTTATGTTTGTTGACAACCCCCCCCCCCCCCTCCTCACACGATCCCCCATCTACTTAAACAAACCCTCCTAAACCCGACCAAGGACCTTATTATACTATTATATATGGTCCTTGGCCCGACCATGCTAAGGTTTTGTTTTACTATTAATGGTACTCGCTGCACTACTAACGGGTTACTTAAAATACTTGACACAGGGTGCCGTTGTAAAAGCTTATAACTAAATACCTTCACCTGACCCAAAATGTATTAATTATTGTATTTAGCTAATTGAGTATAAGGATATTGACCTACTAAAAATATTATGAGTTTGATTATTCTGATCCAGTGTTGTCATGGTAGTCTGTTTGCTGAGATCCCAGTCAGTCCTTGATAGGTCTGTATGTATAATCCTTTCTTCTCTCTCTCTCCCTATCCTACTGCAAGCTTCCTCGTGAAGATCAATGGATATATCAATACATGCAGGCTCAATGTATATGATGTTGCTTACTTTCCTTTGTGTTACACTGCATCACAATAGTTGACCCTTATGACCCCAGCAAGATTAATCTCCCAAACCATCTCCATCCGACCCAGCCACCACTTTCAACCATCACCATTTATGACCACCTTGCACGACCCTCGCGACCCATAGCAAACAGTAGCAGGGTCAATTCGGTCTCTCGGTCGGTCGGTCGGTGGGTCGGTCGGCTGGATGACCTGTCGTTGAAAGATGGGGGGGAGGGGGGAGGGGGGCAGGTGGGGGCAGGTACTGTTTTGTATGTATCGGCTATTGAGGTAGAGAGGGGGGGGGAGGGAGGGGGGTGGCAGTGGTATGGTTCTCAAGCTTGGGTACATAGGGATTCATGAGATGGAGCGGGAGGTGGGCAGGAGGGGCAAGAAGGGAAGGGGTGAGGCAATGGGTGAGGTCAGGGAGGAAGAAAGGTAGATAGGAAGGGAAGGTGGAAGGAAGAGGGAAGGTCAGTGAGGGAAGGAGGAGGGCAGGTAGGAAGGGTAACGAGAAAGGCTACCAGGAAGGAAGGAAGGGTGGACAGAAGATAGGTAGGGAAGGGAGGGAGGAAGAAGGACAGATCGGGAGAAAGGATTGGTGGAAGAAATCAAGGAAGGCTCGAGTTATAGAAAGTAGAAAGAAGAACAGGAAATAACATAAAGGTATACAGGAGATAATATAATAACTGTCTTCGTGGTGCGATGTATAAGGTGTTGATTTTCGATGTGAGCATCCTGGGTTCGAGTCCACGGACTGCCACATGTGTTTGTAAATTTCATTAATCGATTTTAGGAGTATGGTTGGTTGTTGGAAGGAACATAATAATTGATATTGGTTCAGGAGTAATTTATCGAGAGGACTTCCCTACGTTAAGGCCCCATTAATTGCTCTTTCGCCTCACATATGCATAGCCTACGTGAGTTGCAGTTGGGATGTGTGTACATGCTTAGATTGATATGCAGGATTCGAAGTTGCATAATAAATCGTAGGCAGTGTCCACCAACCTTTAACTGTCTTCGTGGTGCGATGTATAAGGTGTTGATTTTCGGTGTGAGCATCCTGGGTTCAAGTCCACGGACTGCCACATGTGTTTGTAAATTTCATTAATCGATTTTTAGGAGTATGGTTGGTTGTTGGAAGGAACATAATAATTGATATTGGTTCAGGAGTAATTTATCGAGAGGACTTCCCTAAGTGGTTAAGGCCCCATTAATTGCTCTTTCCATTCACATATGCATAGCCTACGTGAGTTGCAGTTGGGATGTGTGTACATGCTTAGATTGATATGCAGGATTCGAAGTTGCATAATAAATCGTAGGCAGTGTCCACCAACCTTTAACTGTCTTCGTGGTGCGATGTATAAGGTGTTGATTTTCGGTGTGAGCATCCTGGGTTCGAGTCCACGGACTGCCACATGTGTTTGTAAATTTCATTAATCGATTTTAGGAGTATGGTTGGTTGTTGGAAGGAACATAATAATTGATATTGGTTCAGGAGTAATTTATCGAGAGGACTTCCCTAAGTGGTTAAGGCCCCATTAATTGCTCTTTCCATTCACATATGCATAGCCTACGTGAGTTGCAGTTGGGTTGTGTGTACATGCTTAGATTGATATGCAGGATTCGAAGTTGCATAATAAATCGTAGGCAGTGTCCACCAACCTTTAACTGTCTTCGTGGTGCGATGTATAAGGTGTTGATTTTCGGTGTGAGCATCCTGGGTTCGAGTCCACGGACTGCCACATGTGTTTGTAAATTTCATTAATCGATTTTAGGAGTATGGTTGGTTGTTGGAAGGAACATAATAATTGATATTGGTTCAGGAGTAATTTATCGAGAGGACTTCCCTAAGTGGTTAAGGCCCCATTAATTGCTCTTTCCATTCACATATGCATAGCCTACGTGAGTTGCAGTTGGGATGTGTGTACATGCTTAGATTGATATGCAGGATTCGAAGTTGTATAATAAATCGTGGGCAGTGTCCACCAACCTTTAACTGTCTTCGTGGTGCGATGTATAAGGTGTTGATTTTCGGTGTGAGCATCCTGGGTTCGAGTCCACGGACTGCCACATGTGTTTGTAAATTTCATTAATCGAGTTTAGGAGTATGGTTGGTTGTTGGAAGGAACATAATATCTATATATTATAAACTAAACGAAGGAAAGAGATGAAATCAAGAATAGATGCATCGGTAGAGAGAACAACAAGGATACAGATAAAATTGCTTTCTATTTAATGTAAAATAGAACGTTGTTTAAACCCGTTCACGTCGATTTAGTTCTTACTAACAATAGATTGTTTTATTTGCCTGGAAAAAATACTTCTAGAATCTAAAGGATAAACTCTATTTGATTTGTACACAGTTCGTTCTGAACATAATAAAATAATTTTAATTATATACAGACTATAAGGGAGAAAGGCAGCATTGTACTGGAAGGGTTGAGGATATTATGGACGGAAGGTTGGAAAGAAAGGAAGAATAAATAAAGTGGTAGGAAAAGCTCTGGAGGAACGGATAACAAAAGAATGCTTAATTGAGGCACACAGAAACGGCAAGCAGGCACCCCAAACATAGGTGATTAGATAAATATATAAAATGGATAAATATATAAATAAATAGATAGCCTACAGTATATGACAATAGTGATAACTCAAATAATATTGGATATAATTATATAAAATTTATGACATTTCTTGTTATGTGGATATGGAAGGTTGTTGAAAAAATGTAAAAGGAAAATTTAAGACAATTGAGTTGTGACCAAAAAAAATAGGAATAACAATGAAAACAAAACAATACATTAAACAAAATATGTTGGAATTATGTTAATATGCAAGTGAAGAGATAAGGAAGCAATACACACACACACACACACACACTCACGGAGAAAAAGAGAGAGCGAGAGAGAACGAGAGAGAGAGAGAGAGAGAGAGAGAGAGAGAACTACAGGTGCCCCTAAAAATTCACACGCCCGGTTGTCACGCCTGGGAAATTGGAAGTCAGGGGTACGAGTTAGCCAATTTTAGACGCCCTATTTTAAACGCTAATCTCTTATACTTCAGCTACGTATAAACTCACAGGATGCTTTATATCCCTTTTGGTGGAAGATATAGTGCTTAAAATTACGTACATAAAGTTTACTGTTGGAAAATGGGGAAAATGGGAAAGTGTTGGGGTGGCATCGGTGGAGCTACAATAAGCGTGGATTACAAAGGGCGTGGGTACGATGTCGTGTGGGGTGGGACGAGGAAGAGAGGGGGCGAGGGAAGGAATGGTAAAGAGGGGGAAGGTAGAAGGGAAGAAGAAGAAGAAGGGGAGAGAGAGCGAGAGAAGGGGACATCAACCAACCTGCAGGCATTCTTGGGACGCTGAGAAAGACTGGCCAAGAGTTATACTGGCCAACCATTTTCGGGGCGGGTGCCCAGCCCCGAAAGGGGTTGAAATTGGGGAGCTATCCATCCGCCAAATGCGGCTTTCTAGGGCCTTTCCTAGCTGATGCTGAGAGGATTGGGTTCTAGTCATGTGGTGATGGGCTGGTCTATCAGAGTGAGAACTGAGCGATCTCTGCCATACCCATAGCTTACTCTGACTGTTCCTTTTACTTATATATTTTCTAGATCTCAAGTGACGGCGTCTCTTCCGTGGATTGACCTCCCAATCTACCAAGGTTGGAAGCCAAAGCGTCACATTTTTTCCTTTGCCCCTCAACTTTCTCTTCATAATTGCTGAGGGGCACAGGGCCCTGGGTGGGGCTTTGGTTTCCCGGGCGTTTCTGCACCCTCCTCGGCTCCCCGCCATGGAGTGGCTTCGGTCACCCAGGCTTTATTGTGGTAGGCAGGGAGGGTTCTGTGGGGACGCTCGGTTATGGCCTTGGCCTTGCTTGGGGCCTTGGGGCTGTTCGGCCAGGCAGCTTGGGGAACAACAACAACAACAACAACAACCATTTTCGGGGCGACTGGATTGCCAAACTACTTTATACAAATTGTGACAAATTATAACACCACTAATATACAATTATTGATTCAATACTTTAAGTGTACTAATTTGAACACTAAGGGGGTATGGGCGCATTTATTTCCTTACCGTATATTTTTATCTTTCTATATATCTGTTTCGTTTCCTCGCTAGGCCTCAATCAAGCTTAAAAAACACCCCCTAGACCCCCCTTTCAAATAAATATGTACATTTTTCGATAGAAAAATGTCCCGGCCGAAGGCCGATTCCTCTTAAAATTACAGGCTCGCTATCGCTCGCCAGGAAAAAAAACAGACACCTAAATGGCACAAAAGGTCTTGATATTGATTAAGACGCGGGAGAAAAGGTCTTAAAATCGACAAACTAATGGGGCGCGAGTTATAAAATCTCAAAACTAATCGGGCTAAACATGAGGGAGAAGGGGGGCCAGAAAAACGAACCATCCCCCCCTTAAACGACGATTGAAACATTATCTTGACCACTTATGTTACATTTGAAAACACAATTTTAACAGTGTAGTTTGGATGCTGCTGGTGATGACCGGGCTGTATGTAGTAAGTGAATTTGAAACCTGCTCAAAGACATGTGTAGTTGCGAGGTGGACTTTTTACTTGTTGGCATCTAGTTCATAAAAAAATATATATAATAATAATCTAAATCAGTCCTATGTTCACTACTACCACTATTACCTATTTCACCTTCTGGACCTTGTCAAATTTATACAACGGCTCCTCATCATCATGGGCAGAAGGATGTGCAGGGGTTGTGAGAGAAAGGCTGGGACAGAATTGGGAATGTTAAAGTTTGTATACTTTACTATATCTTTACAAGAGAGTCTAGACATCCTTAATCGTTCCCTCATAGCATAGACGTATTCCAAATCAATTTGGAATATCGTTTAAATATCCATATTAAACTAAATGTAAGGATCCGAGTCTCGATTAATAAAGATAATTTGATGTCACCCAGTTTTCTAAGGGCAGTTATTGTTTTTTTTATATTTCCTATTAAATATTTTGTTTACTGTGATATTCTTTAATAATATGTTTTAATAGTAATTATCTTCTCGATTCACCTTCTCTACGTCCTAGTTGTCTCAATCGTTTCGTCCTCTATTTTTTTTAACCCAGAGGACCAACAACCTGCCCACATTACTGTTGAAAGGAAAATGGCAGCAAAAAAAACGAAAAAAAGAAAAACAAATGGGCAAACTTTTTCATTGGACTCTTTACTCACGCCAGCCATCGATGCCACCCTATTTTCGCCCTTCCATATTTTTATTTTTTTTTTTTTTTTTTTTTTTCTTTTTGGGTGGGGTGGGGGGGGAGGATGATTTACATTTTCTTGTCTGAGCTTTCCATCCATTATTTATCATTCTGGTTATCTTATTTACACAAAAACTATCCTCTATCTAAGTTGCATTCGATCTCCCCTGAAGGTAGTTTATGTTTATCCTTATGATTATGTTATTATTATGTTTCATACAATTGCATATTCTTACCTCGATCTCTTGGGAAGTTTTTTTCAATTTCATGATTTAATGTATTCATTCTTGTTTGTAATGATGTCCTTTTTAAAAATTCCATTGTTGGAAGTTGTTGTTGTTGTTGTTGTTCCCCAAGCTGCCTGGCCGAACAGCCCCAAGGCCCCGAGCAATTCCAAGGCCATAACCGAGCGCCCCCACAGAACCCTCCCCGCCGACCACAATAAAGCCTGGGTGACCGAAGCCACTCCATGGCGGGGAGCTGAGGAGGGTGCGGAAACGCCCGGGAAATCAAAGCCCCACCCAGGGCCCTGTGCCCCTCAGCAATTATGAAGAGAAAGTTGAGGGGCAAGGGAAAAATGTGACGCTTTGGCTTCCAATCTTGGTAGATTGGGAGGTCAATCCACGGAAAAGACGCCGTCACTTGAGATCTAGAAAATATATCAGTTAAAGGAACAGTCGGAGTAAGCTATGGGTATGGCAGAGATCGCTCAGTTCTCACTCTGATAGACCAGCCCATCACCAGTTATTGTTGGAAGTAGAATAGGTTAGTGTATTACAGTATTTGTGTGGCCCATTTTTCAGAATCTATGTTATTCAATATGTTGTTCTATTTTTGTGTTGTCTCTTCTTTTCACCGTTTTCATCAATTACGTTTTATAATAACCGAATTCATATTTTGCACTATTAAATTTACCCTTTCTTACCACTTTTGTCGATTTTTTTATATCACATTTTGCAGTGGACAATAACTCCTAATTCAATATTTTCTTTACCCGTTTCATATGTTAGTAGCCTAAATATATCCAAAATGCCCTCCCCCTCCCCCCCTCCACTTCCTCCTCGACCTGACCCCCATTATATACATGTGCCCCTTTTCTCACACGTTCCCACCGTAAAATGCATGAATTGGAGAAATGCGGAATATGAGAATCCCGCGCCTTGGAACTATGTAACCAACGGATTCTGTAGAGAGAGAGAGAGAGAGAGAGAGAGAGAGAGAGAGAGAGAGAGAGAGAGAGAGAGAGAGAGAGAGAGAGAGAGAGAGAGAGAGAGAGAGAGAGGAATATCAAAGGGTAAGCAGAAATATAGTATCTAGGATGTACTGAAAAATCAACAAGATGTCTTGAAACTGGCCGGTAGGAAGGAAGGGAAAGTGTAGGGGATAGAAAGAACTGAAAATAATTGATTTAAGAATAAAGAAAAAAATAAAGAGATGAGAGGCAGCGCCGTGGGATATAAAGATGAAACAAATATAACCGGAAAGAAATATCTAAGTGCATTACGATAATGTAAATCACTACAAACGGAAATCTGCCCCAAGGAAACAATACAGCGGAGAAAAAAGGGAACCTAAAAAAAAAAAAAAAAAAAAAAAAAAAAAATGGGAAGTAGGGGAGAGGAAAAGGAAGATCGGAAAAGGAAGCAGATTAGAATTTAGATGAGCGTTTGTCCCTCTGTTGTCAATAGATTTGCGAGCCACGGGAAGAATGGAGGAAAGAATGGTAGGGGGGGGGGGGGGGGAAGAGATGAGGGAGGTGGTGGTGGTGGAGAGAGGGGCAGTGGTGGGTAAGGAGGGTGGACAGTGCTGGAGATGATGGGGGCAGTGGTGAAGATAGGGGCATTGTTGGAGGTGCATGTATGATTGAGATGGAGGGCAGAGGTGTAAAGTCAGTAATAGGTGGTGGAGAGGAGGAGATTAACTGTGGCATATTGTTGGAGAAGACGGAGGAAAGGTCTTGGTGGAGATTGGGCAAAGTTAGAAAGTGAGTGGTGGAGAATGACAATGTTGGAATGAAGGAGAGACATGAAGAAGACGGTTGAGAAATAGGGACTAGGATGGAGAGAGAGCGAGAGCGAGAGAAGAGGGTCCAAAAGGCGACAAAAAAGGTACATATGAGAGCAGGTACTATACACTTTCAACCGTCCCCAGCAAGCAAAAATGATCACAGGCAAGAGTAACCTGTTGTCCCCTACCGTGCCAATCGCCTCCCAAGCATAACCTGTTCCAAGCAAGCACATAATTTAAACCTGCAAGTTGCACACCATGTTTTTTGCGATCACAACATGTCACCAGAAAGTAAATGCTATCCCTTGCAAGCGCTTCATACTCTGAAAGCACACCACATTTTCTGCAAACACACTATATATATCCTCAACAAGCACTTCATACCATCAGCAAGCACACCATATCTTCAGCAAGCACACCCTATTCTCAGCAAGCACATTATATTATCGTCAAACAAACCATATCTCCTCAGCAAGCACACTATAGCCTCTGCAGGTATATCTTATCCGCTGCAAGCAAACAATATCGTAAGCAAGCACACCATATCCTCAGTATTCACACCATATCGCTAGCAAGCTTACTGTATCGTCAACAAGCACACAATATTTGCATCAAGCACACAATAATGCCCAGCAAGCACACTATATAATATGTATCAGCAAACACACATTATCATCAACAAGCACGCCATATCCACTGCAAGCACACCATACACGTTTTCAAGCACACCACACATACTGTAACCACACCACCTCCTCAGCAACCACAACGATCTTCCCAAAGCATGTACCAGTTTACCCCCTAGCCCCGTTAGCGACTACCCCCTCCCCCCCCCCGCGCGTGAAAGCACAAGCACAGACCATCAAGTATGCAAGCACCAACCAACCTGTCCCCCACCATATATACTCACGTTTTTGCTCACACCCTCCCCCTTACTCTCATAGCTTCTTGCGGCCTGGCCTTTGAAACCCCTTTGTGGGAACTTGCTCGCGTGGGTTATGGTCGAGAAATCCCCCCCCCCCTCCCCCTCCACCGTCCCCCCCCCCCCTGTCTCGGCCTTCCCCTCCTTTTCTTTCCATCCTCTCCCTTCCTTCCCCTTTCTTCCTCCCTTCCTTTTTCTAGCCAGTACACAGCGTCCTCACCTAGTTGTGTAACCGATCCCAAGATAGTGGGTATAGTCATTGTGAGGGAATGACCCCGGATAATCTTCGTATGTGGGGTGTCCTGGAAGATTGTGGGCTTCATTGATTTGGCCAATGTTCTCATAAAATATACAAAATAATGTTACTGTGGTGGCCCTAGAATAACTAACCTATTGGCAGTTCATCATCACCATCTCACCCATTGGGTTTTGTGGAAGTACTTCCTTACCAAATTATTTTATTCTTACCTTTCATCAAACAGCTTAGTGCTGACCACTAGATCTGATGTTGCTTGCTTTTCTTAATATTTTCACCGTTCACTTCTTCTTTTCCTCAACCCTGTTACCGTTCCTGCCAGTCCTATCCTCCCTCTGTCCCATACCATTATGTCCAATTCCTCCCTCTGTCCCTTACCATTATGTCCAATTCCTCCCTCTGTCCCTTACCATTATGTCCAGTTCCTCCCTCTGTCCCTTACCATTATGTCCAGTTCCTCCCTCTGTCCCTTACCATTATGTCCAGTTCCTCCCCCTGTCCCTAACCATTATGTCCAGTTCCTCCCCCTGTCCCTAACCATTATGTCCAGTTCCTCCCTCTGTCCCTTACCATTATGTCCAGTTCCTCTGTCCCTAACCATTATGTCCAGTTCCTCCCCCTGTCCCTTACCATTATGTCCAGTTCCTCCCTCTGTCCCTTACCATTATGTCCAGTTCCTCCCTCTGTCCCTTACCATTATGTCCAGTTCCTCCCTCTGTCCCTTACCATTATGTCCAGTTCCTCTCTCTGTCCCTTACCATTATGTCCAGTTCCTCTCTCTGTCCCTTACCATTATGTCCAGTTCCTCCCTCTGTTCCTTACCATTATGTCCAGTTCCTTCCTCTGTCCCTTACCATTATGTCCAGTTCCTCCCTCTGTCCCTTACCATTATGTCCAGTTCCTCCCTCTGTCCCTTACCATTATGTCCAGTTCCTCCCCCTGTCCCTTACCATTATGTCCAGTTCCTCCCTCTGTCCCTTACCATTATGTCCAGTTCCTCCCTCTGTCCCTTACCATTATGTCCAGTTCCTCCCTCTGTCCCTTACCATTATGTCCAGTTCCTCCCTCTGTCCCTAACCATTATGTCCAGTTCCTCCCTCTGTCCCTTACCATTATGTCCAGTTCCTCCCTCTGTCCCTAACCATTATGTCCAGTTCCTCCCTCTGTCCCTTACCATTATGTCCAGTTCCTCCCTCTGTCCCTTACCATTATGTCCAGTTCCTCCCTCTGTTCCTTACCATTATGTCCAGTTCCTCCCTCTGTCCCTTACCATTATGTCCAGTTCCTCCCTCTGTCCCTTACCATTATGTCCAGTTCCTCCCTCTGTCCCTTACCATTATGTCCAGTTCCTCCCTCTGTCCCTAGCCATTATGTCCAGTTCCTCCCTCTGTCCCTTACCATTATGTCCAGTTCCTCCCCCTGTCCCTTACCATTATGTCCAGTTCCTCCCTCTGTCCCTTACCATTATGTCCAGTTCCTCCCTCTGTCCCTTACCATTATGTCCAGTTCCTCCCTCTGTCCCTAGCCATTATGTCCAGTTCCTCCCTCTGTCCCTTACCATAATTCCCCCCTCTGTCCCTTACCATTATGTCCAGTTCTTCCCTCTGTCCCTAACCATTATGTCCAGTTCCTCCCTCTGTCCCTAATTATTATGTCCAGTTCCTCCCTCTGTCCCTAACCATTATGTCCAGTTCCTCCCTCTGTCCCTTACCATTATGTCCAGTTCCTCCCTCTGTCCCTTACCATAATTCCCCCCTCTGTCCCTTACCATTATGTCCAGTTCCTCCCTCTGTCCCTTACCATTATGTCCAGTTCCCCCCTCTGTCCCTTACCATTATGTCCAGTTCCTCCCTCTGTCCCTTACCATTATGTCCAGTTCCTCCCTCTGTCCCTTACCATTATGTCCAGTTCCTCCCTCTGTCCCTTACCATTATGTCCAGTTCCTCCCTATGTCCCTTACCATAATTCCCCCCTCTGTCCCTTACCATTATGTCCAGTTCATCCCTGTCTGTTCCTTCCTTCTGTCCCTTACGCTTCCTTTCACTCTCTTCCTCTGTCCTTCGTGTTCTCTTCCTTCCTTCACCTTATCCCTGTGTTATTCCCTTCCTTCCCTTCCTCGTGTCCCTCCCCTTCCCATCCTCCTCCATCTGTCCGTTCTCGTATCTCTCTTGTTTTGCTCTTTCCCTCTTTTTTCCCTCTTTCCATATTATCCCTATCTTTTTCTCTTCCTCCGTTCATCTTTCTTCTCTCCTTCTTCCGTATTATCGTAATTGGCATCATCGGCGCTCGTCTGTTTGCTCATGTTGTCTGTGTGTTGACAAATTAATACAACGCGTTATCAACTACGCATTTAACGAATTACAATGGCTACCTTCAATCATTACCCAGGCACAAATCATTAACCTTCAATCCCCCCCTCCCCCACCCCTTCCTTTCTATAATACTCACTATTGTCCTTGTCGATAAAAACCCGCAATTAATGCATTTTAGCTATTAATATAAATATATATTTTTGTATTTAAAGCATTATTTATTTATTTTTAAATATTTGATCATATTTAGAGGATAGACTGGCTCAAGATCCTCTGGATATTGGAATAGCTAATGTGTCGCGGTAGTGTTGGTCCTATTAATACTGGACATCGATACAAAATATGCCCACACAAAATAGTAGCTAAATAAATATATATTAAGTGTCAACATGCTTCCTAACTACCCTTCAGATTGTACTAAACATGGTAATCAAACTCAATACTTGTGTGTGGGTAGTACATAATTGTGTTAACAATGTCAACTACTGCGTGATATGGCTACTTTATACCCCCCCCCCCCCCTCTTGAATAACTTGTATGGTGGGTGACGTGTAATGTATGCGCTGAGGAACATGCTTGGTTGTACCCTGACCCTCCTTTGACCCTTTATGCCCATTCCTCTACTCTTCCCGTTTGACCATTTACTCCCATTCCCCTCCTCTTCCCGTTTGACCCTTTATGCCCATTCCTCTCCTCTTCCCGTTTGACCCTTTATGCCCATTCCCCTCCTCTTCCCGTTTGACCATTTACACCCATTCCCCTCCTCTTCCCGTTTGACCCTTTATGCCCATTCCTCTCCTCCCTTACCATTACCCATTCCTCTCCTCTTCCCGTTTGACCCTTTACACCCATTCCCCTCCTCTTCCCATTTGACCCTTTACACCCATCCCCCTCCTCTTCCCGTTTGACCCTTTACACCCATTCCCCTCCTCTTCCCATTTGACCCTTTACACCCATCCCCCTCCTCTTCCCGTTTGACCCTTTACACCCATTCCCCTCCTCTTCCCATTTGACCCTTTACACCCATTCCCCTCCTCTTCCCATTTGACCCTTTACACCATTCCCTCTTCTTCCCATTTGACCCTTTACACCCATCCCCCTCCTCTTCCGGTTTGACCCTTTACACCCATTCCCCCCTCTTCCCGTTTGACCCTGTACACCATCCCCTCCTCTTCCCGTTTGACCCTTTACACCCATTCCCCTCCTCTTCCCATTTGACCCTTTACACCCATCCCCCTCCTCTTCCCGTTTGACCCTTTACACCCATTCCCCTCCTCTTCCCGTTTGACCCTTTACACCCATTCCCTTCCTCTTCTCGTTTGACCCTTTACACCCATTCCCTTCCTCTTCTCGTTTGACCCTTTACTCCCATTCCCTTCCTCTTCCCGTTTGACCCTTTACTCCCATTCCCTTCCTCTTCCCGTTTGACCCTTTACACCCATTCCCTTCCTCTTCCCGTTTGATCCTTTACACCCATTCCCTTCCTCTTCCCGTTTGACCCTTTACACCCATTCCCCTCCTCTTCCCGTTTGACCCTTTACACCCATTCCCTTCCTCTTCTCGTTTGACCCTTTACTCCCATTCCCTTCCTCTTCTCGTTTGACCCTTTACTCCCATTCCCTTCCTCTTCCCGTTTGACCCTTTACACCCATTCCCTTCCTCTTCTCGTTTGACCCTTTACACCCATTCCCTTCCTCTTCCCGTTTGACCCTTTACTCCCATTCCCTTCCTCTTCTCGTTTGACCCTTTACTCCCATTCCCTTCCTCTTCTCGTTTGACCCTTTACTCCCATTCCCTTCCTCTTCCCGTTTGACCCTTTACACCCATTCCCTTCCTCTTCTCGTTTGACCCTTTACACCCATTCCCTTCCTCTTCTCGTTTGACCCTTTACTCCCATTCCCTTCCTCTTCCCGTTTGACCCTTTACACCCATTCCCTTCCTCTTCCCGTTTGACCCTTTACACACATTCCCCTCCTCTTCCCGTTTGACTCTTTACTCCCATTCCCTTCCTCTTCCCGTTTGACCCTTTACACCCATTCCCTTCCTCTTCTCGTTTGACCCTTTACTCCCATTCCCTTCCTCTTCCCGTTTGACCCTTTACACCCATTCCCCTCCTCGTCCCGTTTGACCCTTTACACCCATTCCCTTCCTCTTCCCGTTTGACCCTTTACACCCATTCCCCTCCTCTTCCCGTTTGACTCTTTACTCCCATTCCCCTCCTCTTCCCGTTTGACCCTTTACACCCATTCCCCTCCTCTTCCCATTTGACCCTTTACACCCATTCCCCTCCTCTTCCCATTTGACCCTTTACACCCATTCCCCTCCTCTTCCCGTTTGACCCTTTACACCCATTCCCCTCTTCTTCCCATTTGACCCGTTACACCCATTCCCCTCCTCTTCCCGTTTGACCCTTTACACCCATCCCCCTCCTCTTCCCGTTTGACCCTTTACACCCATTCCCCCCTCTTCCCGTTTGACCCTGTACACCCATCCCCTTCCCGTTTGACCCTTTACACACATTCCCCTCCTCTTTCCCTGTACACCCATTCCCCTCCTCTACCCCTTTGACCCTTTCCTGTCCCCTTTATTCTTCTCTGTGACTCATTCCCTTCCTTCCATTCCAACTTGACCCTCCCCACCCTCTCTCCAGCAAAATAAACCTGTTCCCTTCCCCTCCTCTTTTACTACTTCGACTTATCATATCCCTTCCCTTCTTTCGCTACTGTTACCCTTTCTTCTCTCCCCTTCCCTCTCTCGTGGCTGTCCTCTTTCTCCCCTGTCCAGTTTTCTTCCTTGGTTCGCTACTGACTTCTTCGCTGCACATCGATTTGTTGTTATTGTCCTTTATCAACCCTTTCCTTTCTATCTCCTCGTCCTCTTAATTATTTGGTAGTGTTGTTTAGCTCCTCTATTCCTTTCGAATTTGTCTTCTTCGCGTGCTGTCCTCTATCCCATCTCCCTTTCCAATATATTCTATTCTTCGATTGTGTCCGTCCGTCTACACCCTCTTTCCTTTCTGTCATTTCCTCGACTGTTCGTTTTCTCTTGTCCCTCTCTTCTATTTCCTTCCTGTTTACCTCTTGCATGTTTTTTTTGTTTTGCATCCTTAGTTTTGTCCGATCTTAAATTTGCTTCATTGGTTATCCCATGTCCCGTCACTCTCTCTCTCTGATGTTGACCTATTTTCATTTTCCTCGTGGTTTATCTTTTTCCTTGCTCTTTTTTTGCCTATTTCTTACATTTACTCGTCTCTCCCGTGTGTGCTTCTCCTCGCTTCTGTCCTACCCGTTTTCTTTCTGCAATTGTCCATCTTCTTTCTCGAGTATCCCCTTCCTTCTTCTTGCCGTTCTGTAGTTAGCTTTCGTCTTGCCCTCGTCTTGTAGTTAGCTTTCGTCTTGCCCTCGTCTTGTAGTTAGCTTTCGTCTTGCCCTCGTCTTGTAGTTAGCTTAGTTAGCTTTCGTCTTGCCCTCGTCTTGTAGTTAGCTTAGTTAGCTTTCGTCTTGCCCTCGTCTTGTAGTTAGCTTTCGTCTTGCCCTCGTCTTGTAGTTAGCTTTCGTCTTGCCTCGTCTTGTAGTTCGAGCTTTGTCTTGCCCTCGTCTTGTAGTTAGCTTTCGTCTTGCCCTCGTCTTGTAGTTAGCTTTCGTCTTGCCCTCGTCTTGTAGTTAGCTTTCGTCTTGCCCTCGTCTTGTATCCCATTGTTTATTAGGGTTTGACATGGCTTCTGTTTCGCCTCTGTTACGTCTCGTCCATTCCTTTGCGTATCTTTAGTTTTTTGTTCTTCGAGCTTTGTTCATGGCCACACTTCTCATATGCTCTTCGTCCTTGTTATTTTGTTTGTTCATGGCCACACTTCTCATATGCTCTTCGTCCTTGTTATTTGTTTTCCCCTGCATGCTCTTCCTTGCTTGATTTCACTCATATCCATCATCTGCACCTGGATCTATTTTCCTCAAACTTCCTAGATAAGAAGGGGAGATTTCCACTTGAGGGATTTTTTTCTGGACCCCTTTCTCTCTCATGTTTAGCCCCATTGCTTTTTAGATTTTAAGACGCTCGCCCCCTTTACTTTGGCGATTTTAAGAACTTTCACCCCATTTATGTCACTTTTAAGACCTTTCGTGCCATTTAGGTGTCGATTTTTTCCTGGCGAGCGATAGCGAGCCTGTAATTTAAGAGCAACCGGCCTTCGGCCTGGAAATTTTTCTACCGAAAAATGTACAAATTTATCTTCAAAAGGGGTCTAGGGGGTGTAATTTCAAGCTTGATGGAGTTCTAGGGAAGAAACTAAATACCTCCCCTTAACCTGAGGATGGGTTTTGTGCAGCCCCAAATGTTAGACGAATACAATACTCAAATTATTTCCAGTGTTTACCTTCCACCCAAATAATTCCTCCAATGGACTATTATACTGTCAAGAAAAGTAATAGTCACTTAATCTTTTGGGGATCATGTCGCGTTTTGACAGTTTCCTCTGTCTATCTTTATTCGATTTAGGAAGGCTATGTCGGAATTAAAAAAAAGTAAAGACTAGACTATCTCAATTAAACCTCCGACTTCCACATACCCTTCCTAATCTGAATAAAATCATCTAATGGTAACCAGAATAAACTGTCAAAACGCGTCATAATCCTCAAGGGGCTACAAGGACGCAGGTGATGAGCTATTAAGGTTGTCGGCGAACTATGGATCTCTACTGTACCTGCTTCGCCTTAGTGTTCCTGTGCCTGGTGTTGCTTCCGTCTTATTTCCATATTACTTAAGGGAAGCTTTTTTCTTTTTCTGCACCCCCTATTCCTTCATCTTTAGCCCCATTAGTTTTGAGATTGATTATGTTCGCCCCGTTAGTTTGGCGATTTTAATACCTTTTTCTTAATTTCTTTGGCAATATTAAGACCATTCGTGTCATATATTTAGGTGTCGATTTATTCCTGGCGAGTGATTGTGAGCCTGTTATTTAGGAAGAACCGAACCATTTTTCTACCGAAAAATGTATAAATTATTCTCGAAGTTTGATTTGATTTTATTTTATTCAGTTATTTATTTATTTATTTAGTATCATTATTTTATTTTATTATTATTATTATTATTTATTTTTTATTTTTATTTTTTATTTTTTTATTTTTTTGGGGGGAGACGTCTAAGCTTGATGGAGGTCTAGGGAGCAAACTGAAAAGCCCCCCCCCCCCCTTAATATCCCGCAACTTCCCTCCCTTCTGTTCCTCTCCCTCCTCGCTGGATGATTATGTCCAGTCTGTTTCCCGTCCACCAACACCGAACAATCATAATGCCTCCTCTCCCTTTCCTTTTCCTGTTATTCACTTTTCCCCCTCCGCTATCTCATTCCCATCTATTCCTTCTTTGCTGTTCCGGGTTCCCATTCTGACATTGTTCGTCTACCTGGCCAGTGCGAGGTAGCGCCGGTACAGTCATCAGCCATAATACCTGCACACCCATTTTATTATTAGTAGTAGTACTGTAGTAGTATTTTTGTTGATATTATTATTATATTATTATTATTATTGTTGTTGTTGTTGTTGTTGTTGTTTTAACTACCGAAGCCTCCCATCAGTGTGTAGAAGCAACAGTCAAGATTGAATCCACACAAAATACCCGAAGGCACTGGATAAAAGCAACGGCCACTAAGAACAAAACAAAAATTGAAACGAGCCTTGGTAGAGAGCCCATAAGGAGAAATTAGGTGCATTTTGAATCTTTAACTTTTTAAACCCAAGTTGTGAAGCCTCTGGGATATAACAGAACATTGGATTGTCTCACTTAGGTTCGATACATATTCAAATGGGTGTGCAGACATTATGGCTCATGACTCTACAGTAGGCAACGAAAATTATGTCACAACGACGAATACCTTTTTAATGAGAATATGATATCTAACAATATCTGGACTCACATTATTGGGTGCTCAATTAATTTCTATCTTTACGCACCTTTCTGATCATCTGGCAGACATTACTACAGTGCACAAGACACCTGAGCCGTGATTTGTATTGGCCATCTGTCCGCCCATTGCCTTCCTCTTCTAGTTTACCTGTCTTCCCATGTTGCCTTTCAATCATACCAACTGGCCTCTACTACTCCTCCTCCAGGTAGATTTGTATTTGTTCATTTTCTCATTCATAACCAATACAAGTATGCATTTGATCCTTACAGTTAAATACAAACTGTATTTTTTAACAGAAGAAGTAGTAACATCCTAATAATTTTCATAACCACCATTATAATAATCATCATTAATATATATATACAGTATATATATATATATACAGTATATATATATATATACAGTATATATATATATATATATTCTAGTATGATTTTGGTGGTGTTTATATTACCGAGGGCTGCGCATATGGCTCGTCCCTTCACCTGTTCTGAGTGCCCCTCGTTACCATAGAGAGGCGTGAGATCAAGTATCCCCCCCCCCCCCTTACACACCTGCTGTACGTAGCCATTCCCAGCGTTACATACAGTATACACTTTGGTCTTTTAGCATTATTAGTAGAAGAAGTAGGAGCAGTAGCAGTAGTTATACTAGCAATGAAAGTAGTAAGTATTAGCAGAAGTAGTATGAAGTTATTATTGACTTATTAGTTTGGGTAGATAATGTGCTCCTGTTCCTTCACCTGTCGTAATCACCCTCGTTTGTATAGAGAGGCGAGAGATCAAGTAACCCCCTTACATACCTGTCCAGAGCCATTCCCACGATTAAAATATATACCTTTGCCTTTATGACTATTAGTAGTACTAGTGGTAGAGTAATGGAAGAAATAATGTTGTTATATTTGTTTGTAGAGGTGGGAGACCACGTATTCCCATCATTATATGTATACCTTTATATATAATATTTTATGAAGCAGCAGCAGCAGTAGTAGTGGTGGCGGTGGTAGTAGTAGTAGTAGTAATAGTAATTGCTGTTGTCGTTGTTTTGTTGTTGTTGCAGCAGTAGTAGTAGTAGATATTAACAGCACTAGTAGTTAATTATTTGTGACTATTAGAGAGGTGTGAAAAGTAGCCTCACCTTATTCAAATGTACTTGGCCATTCACTGGATTCCGTATATACAGTTATATTAATAATTATCTGTAGTAGTAGTAGTAGTAGTAGTAGTAGTAAGTTATGAGTGACTATGAAAGAGGTGGTAGATCAAATATCCTACCTACTCGCCTGTCTCTGGCCATTCCCAGGATTCCATGTATTACCTTTACCTTTTACACCTGCCCGTACACCTTCCGTATTACCACCTGTTCGCTCATTTTCATCCCTCCCTTCTTTCCCATACTCTGCCTCTCTTGCTTAATCTCTCTCTCTCTCTCTCTCTCTCTCTCTCTCTCTCTCTCTCTCTCTCTCTCTCTCTCTCTCTCTCTCTCTCTCTCTCTCTCTCTCTCTCTCTCTTTTTTATTGTAGGGCACCTTATCTACAAAAGGAAATATTGTGTAAGTCGCAAATCCAAATTCCTTTTAATTGAGAAAAGGGGATCCTGCTTATACCAGGCTCAATATTATAGTTATATTTACATGTCGCGCCTTACACTATTCAACTAGCTTTTCAGAATGCCCCCAGCAAACAACCATTCTAAAACACACGCGATGAAGCCATAGAACACATATCTTATGATCTATCAACGATCCATCAACCATTTCGTATTGGGTCAGAGAAAATCCTGATGCTTTCAATGCTTGCAAAACCCAATGTCTCAATTTATCTACCCGTCAAGAACTCCCACCGGTCTACCCCATATACTTAACCCCTTCAGTACCGGCGACATCTTTTTAATTGTATGCTAGCTATACTGTATGTAGACGAATTGTGCAGTTTGAAAAGGATCTGTGGTAGTAAAACGGGTTAAGTGAAATAGTTTGAAGCCTATAAATTGCTGGAGGCCCTTTGTAAACTGAATAAAATCGTCTAATAGTAACCAAAGAAAAGTTGAAAGGACAGCGCCGGTACAGAAGGGGTTAAACAATACATAAATCAACCCTTCATCTCCTCTCAGTATTTTCGGTGTCTCTTTTTCTTCAGGCCTCTCTTGGAAAGATCATATTACCACTCTTGCTGAAACAGCTCCCCTCCCCCCCCCCTCAACCCCATCCGAGGATTCTTTACCTTGCACAGCTTCTTGCTCTGTACAGGGGCACAGTGTGTCCATGTATTGAGTATTGTTCCCATGTGTGGGGAGGATCCTCTTATACAGCACTTTTTGACAAAGTAGAAAAGAATGCCTTTCGTCTCATTAACTCACGTCCACTCACTGACTCTGCAATCTCTCTCTTCGCTGCAATGTTGCATCTCTCTCGATATTCTACCGCTATTGCAATATTCAGTGTTCGTCAGAGCTCTCTCAGAGTATACCACCTCATCTACGTAGAGTTCGTAACATCTGTCTTGCAACACAATCCAACCCCTGCTCTGTGCAACTCTCCAACCCAAGAGTGAAACGATATTCCCAATCTTCTATTCAACAGCTGAGCTCTGGAACTCTCTCTCTGAATCCATGTTTCCCTCATCCTATGACTTAAATGGTTTCAAACTCCGGGTGTCCAGGCATTTTGACTCGAACATTCCTTGATTTTGGCCCTGTCACTCTTTCAACACTGGTGGAGGCACTCGTCACAAGCATTCTTGTCTTTTGTCTTATCCACATAGAAAAAAAAAACTGATGAATTCGACTGGATAGTCACTTTAATTATTTATATTTATTTGCGGTTTGCTGTTAGAAACACCAGATAGTGACATTTGATTAACGTTTGGCGACACATTTTAAATTTACACCTATTTATCTCTATAGTGTTAAAATTAATCCTGAATATACCTGTATCCTCTTAAATCAGTTATAAAAAGATTATGTTTTATAGATAGCTGTTCACACCTTCGTTTTAATAAACATCACCTAATTTGTAAACAATAGACTGCATAAATTAATCGCCTAATAGATGCAAGCACAGAGGTAAATATATATAAATATAAATAAAAGTAGATAGATAGATAGATAGATAGATAGATAGATAGATAGATATGGGTGTTTGTCCGCCTCGATAACTCGACCGTAAAGTGTGGGAACTTGGTCGTGTGGGTTACTGCTGACACCATGCCCTACCTAGAGACACACATACACTACATACATACAAACATTGATAGTCTGGTGTATTAAGTTACATAAAGACAAGAATATAAATATATAAAGATAGATAGGTAAATGGATAAATTAAACAAAAAACATCTAGGTAGCTATACAGAGAGAGAGAGCTACATAGAGCTACATAGAGCTACATAGATACACAGACCACACAGACCTCAAGGTCCTTACTAGGCAGTCTGGCCTTACAAACTATAATATGCATATATGCATATATACACATACACACATACACATACATACATATACATATATATATACATATATATACACATACATATACACATACATACATACACACATATATATACAGTATATATATACATACTGTACAGTGCACACACATACATATACATACATTTTTTTTTTTTTTTTTTTTTTTTTTTTTTTTTTTTTTTTCCATTCATATCACCCCAGCCCTCTGCAGATAGAGGTCAAGCCTTCCCTTGAAGGCGTTTATTGTTGTCGCTCTCCACCACTCTCGCTGGTAGTTGTATTCCACTCTGTCGCCACACTGTAGGTGAAGAAACTCTTTGTGACATCTAGGTTTGCCTTTTTGGTTTTTAATTTCATTCCATTCCGCGAGTTTGATTAGTATTGTTTAATGTGAATAGTGCATTTACATCGACTTTGTCGAAACATTTTTAGTATCTTAAAGCACTCAATAAGCTGACCCCTCAACCTCCTCTTTTTTAATGAGAACAGGTTCAATCGTTTAAGTCTTTCTTCATATGGTTTATTTCTTAATGAGGGTATCATCTTCGTCGCTCTACGCTGTACTGACTCGAGTCTTACAATGTCCTTGATCAGATAAGGGGCCCAGAACTGCACACCATATTCAGGGGGGGGCCTCACCATACTTTTGAACAGGGGCACTATTACGTTTTCATGTTTATATGTAAATTTTCGTTTAATAAAGCCCAATGCTATGTTTGCCTTATTTGCAGCTGCTATACATTGGTCGGAAGTTTTTAGGTTTTCAGATATTAGTACCCCTAGGTCTTTTACTACCGTTGCGGTTTTTATTTGTTTGCCATTCATTTCGTATTTGTATTTCATATTTCTGCTACCAACCTGCAGCACCTGACATTTATCGACATTGAAGGGCATCTGACATTTTTTCGACGACTCTGATGTCTTGTTTTAAATCAGATTGCAACGCATTTCTATCATCTTCGTTCAGGACTGTATTTCCTATTTTTGTATCGTCGGCGAATTTGGAAATGGTGTTGTTTACCCCTACATCGATATCGTTAATGTAAATGAGAAACAGGACCGGTCCAAGGACTGAACCCTGTGGAACTCCACTAGTGACAGGCTCCCACTCCGATTCCACTCCATTTATCACCACTCTCTGTCTTCTGTCCGTAAGCCAATTTTGTATCCAAGAATGAATTTCACCTTTGATACCTATCCTCTCCAGTTTAGCCAATAGTTTTCGGTGAGGCACCTTGTCGAAAGCTTTTTGAAAGTCCAAGAAGATTATATCTAGTGATTTCGTCATGTCGTTATAGGTGAATAGTTTGTTATAAAATTCAATCAAATTTGTTAGGCATGACTTATTTGATCTAAAGCCGTGTTGACTATTTTTGATTAGGTTGTTTGATTCGAGGTAATCTACAATCTTATCTCTAATGATTTTTTCCATGATTTTTCCTACAATTGAAGTTAGGCTAATTTGGTCTGTAATTACTCGCTTTGGCCTTGCTACCCTTCTTGTATATCGGCGTTAATGTTCGCATCTTTCCAATCACTCGGTACAATCCCCTGTAGTAGTGATAAGTTAAATAGTTGTGTCAGGGGTTTTGCTATTTCGTCCTTGACATTCTTAATTATTTTCGGGTGGAGCATGTCGGGTCCCGGGGTCTTATTTACATTTAAATTACTCAATTTGCTTTGTACTTCGGTAACATGATGGTGAAATCTCCTATCTCATGAGTTGAGGTGTTATTTTCAAGGGTATGATCGATAATTTCTTCTGTGAAAACTGAGCCAAAATATTTGTTGAGCAGATTTGCCGTGTTTGTGTCGCCGGTTATTGTCTGGCCATCTTCTATTAGGGGCCCGTTTCCGCTTTTGATCTGTTTATTTTTGTTTACGTAACTGTAGAATTTTTTGGGGTTTGTGGCACTTTCTCTGGCAATAGTCATTTCGTAATTTTGTTTGTTCGCCCCTAATTATTTTTTTCACTTCCCTTCTACTATTTTAATACAACCTTTTAATTACTTCAGTGTTTGTGTTATTTTTTTAACAAGTTTGTGGAGTTGATTCCTTTTCCTTATTGCCTTGCCAATGTCTCTACTGTACCAAGGGGGCAGACTTGATTTCGTACTACGTTTTGGTTTCATGGGTACAAATTGTTTATGCGCTTCTGTAATTGTAGACTTAAAATGTCCCCATAGTTCATTTACTTCGTTTATATTTATGAGGTTTGGGTGTATGTTTGATAGCGATTCCTTAAGTCCGTCATAATTTTGCGTTTTTGAAGTCCGAAACCATTCCTGTTGTTTTTACTGAGGAATATTTGCTTATAACGTTGATTCTTAAGATTTTATGATCGGACGTTGCCAGATGTTCACCTACATCCAGGTTTGATAATAAATTTTCTTGGGTAGTGATTACGAGGTCTAGTATATTCCTGTCTCGCGTCGGCTGTTTTACGTGTTGAGGTCAAAAAATTGTCCTGGATGAAGCTTGTCATTAGGCGTGACTCTGCATTTTTTCCGGTCGTGGTATTCCAGTCAATTAGGGGGAGGTTATAGTCACCTAGTTAAAACTGTTTCGTCGGAATTAAGGGTTTTCTCTAGTATTTCATAAAAAATGTAATCATAGGCAAAAATTAGTCTCGGAGGGTGGGAGGCTGTAGTGATATGTAAGATCATATTTTTTGTATTTATTTTTACGCACACTATTTCTGCATTACTTTCGGGGAGAGTCCCCTCGACTGGGTTTAAGTAGGTTGCAACGTACATTGCAACCCCCCCTCTTTGTTTTCCATTGTTACGGTCTTTATGAAAAAATTTATATGGCTCTATGTGATATTCATGAAGTAGATCTTTATTTTTAAGGTCAGATGTGTTTCCGTTATACAAATAACGTCAACTTTCTCATTTAATAACAGACATTTGAGTTCTTCTATTTTGTTTCTTATTGAGCAGGCATTTATGGATATTATTTTTATATCATTTCTCTCAGCATGCGCTGGATTTGTTTTTCTTATTGGTGAGGATGGGTTTGGGGTTATGACTTGAAGCCGCGGCGGGTTGTCAAATTCATTCAGAGAGAGAGAGAGAGAGAGAGAGAGAGAGAGAGAGGTAGAGAGGTAGAGAGAGAGAGAGAGAGAGAGAGAGAGAGAGAGAGAGAGAGAGGTAGGTAGATAGATTGATAGATATATAGATACAGTATATAGATAGATTTTTTTTTATTTTTTTTTCTTTTTTTTTATTTTTATTCCAACTTACTTCCTCTCGGGCATAGGCTGAGAGCCTTAACATTCACCGCTTTACAATGAACAGTGAAGCCCGTGAGGTCTTGTTCCAGTCTAGGGAGTGAGACATGTGAAGCACGTAGAGTACAACGAGCACCTGCCATCTTGCCTTCACATGAGGCACGGTGCTCACTCATGGCCCGAAACGACCCCATCTCTGAAGCCACCTCGTTCCCGTGCTTCACTGTCTCACCCCCTACACTCGGACTCTCACACTTACACACACACAACGCCACCTGTTGAGCAGATAACTCAGAAAGAGATAGAGACATAGATAGATAGATAGATAGATAGATAGATAGATAGATAGACAGATAGATAGATAGATAGATAGCCTGTGTTTATCTCCCACCTGGCACCTCACTACCCCGACCCCATAGTGTGGGAATATGTTCCTGTGGGTCACTACTGTACTGCTAACCTAACCTACCTCCCCCCGCCCCCCCTCTCTCTCTCTACCCCCCCCCCTCTCTCTACCCCCCCTTTCTCTCTACCCCCCTTTCTCTCTCTCTCTCTCTCTCTCTCTCTCTCTCTCTCTCTCTCTCTCTCTCTCTCTTTCTCTCTCTCTCTCTGTCTCTCTCTCTCTCTCTCTCTCTCTCTCTCTCTCTCTCTCTCTCTCTCTCTCTCTCTCTCTCTTATGTATTATGTATTTCGTTTAAGATTATCTTATTGTATGTACAGCCATTGTATATTTAATGGAAATAAAATAATCTGAATCTCTCTCTCTCTCCACATAAAGCATCTCCCTTGAATGGACCGCAGTGCCTTTGATATTCCCACTATTCCTTGTAACTCTAAAATCGTCTAAGCTCTCTCCCTTGCCAACCGGGTTTGTATTTGTGTGTGACTGTACAATGTGCATGTGTAATGAGTATACATATGTACCTCAGAGAGAGAGAGAGAGAGAGAGTAGTATAACGAATATTACGGTGATATTTTATTATATGTACGGTACAATTATGTTGCTTAAATACATAAAATATATATTTGTTTTTAATATACAGGTAGATAATTACAATATTTATCATAGTCAAATCAACATACGCCACCTCACAGTAGTTTTAAGACGGTGTAACACTAGCGTTTTTTCAGGCATGATTTTTCAGGCAACTGTGGTATTGCATCTTCTGTATTAAAGTTGTGCATAATTGCTGTCTCTTAGAATTATGTACAATTATGTAGTTGTCGATTCCAAAGCGAAAATAACAAAAAGTTGTACGAGAAAAAAAGAAAAAAAAAATGCCCATCACAAATATGACCGAAATAGCTCTCGTGTGACATTATACCCCTCTTCCTATGCCTTTCGTTCCTATGTCTCTCCCCTCTCCCTGCTCCCATTATGTCCTATCTATTATTCTCTCATATATCTCCCCTCCCTACTGCTCTGATTGTGATATGGTTGGTAATACTCCTTAATTATATAGCGTCATCATTTAGTATCATCATTGTTATCATTATTAGCCTTATTTCCTCTTCCTACATTCATGCCCTTTCTCGCTCCCAATAATTATCCTTTTCATCCAATACTTTTCACAGTGACATTTCTCTTATGACCCATTTATGAATATATTTTGCCAGCAACTCCTTCACCCACACCCATAGATTATTCTCCCATAGGCAGGTTTCCTATTCTAATCTAACTTGACCGTATCACAGAATTACTCAAACCTTAATCGAAACTTTACCCAAACTTAGCATAACTTTAACCCTATCCGTAACCTTTCTTAGCTTTATATACTGTTTGTATATATATTTTTATTATACAGTATACTGTATATATTTTTATTATACAGTATACTGTATATATTTTTTAGTTTGCTCCCTTGACCTCCATCAAGCTTTAACAACAAATATACTCCTAAGATACCCCTTAGAGATAAATGTGTACATTGTTTTAGTTTTTTTAGAAAAAATGTACTGGATAAAGGCTGGTTCCTCGTAAATTACAGGCTCGCTGTCGCTCGCCAGAAAGACATCGACACCTTAAAGATACCAAAGTTCTTAAAAAATAAAAATAAATAAGCCGAAAGGTCTTAAAATTGCCTCACTAATGGAGCGAACGTCTAAACAATCAAAACAAATAGGGACAAACACGAGGGAGGATGAAAAAAAAAAAAAAATCAAAGCATCGTTAACCTAACCTTTGCCCAGTGTTATCCCAACGTTAATCTGACCTTAACCCTTTCAGTGTGCTTTGACGAGCTACTTCATTTTGTTTTGGCTATCAATGGACTATTTTATTCAACTTAGACAGGGGCATTTTAAATCAACGAGATATAAATTATCATACTAAACCTTTAACCCTTTGAGTACCAGCGACGTGTGTTATATTGTATTCTAGCTAGATTTAGACGACATTTGATGCAGCTTAGGGAGGATCTGTGGTAGATAAACGGGTTGGTTGAGATAGTTTGATGCCTTATTATTGCTAGAGATCCTCCCTAAGCTGAACAAAATATACTAATAGTTGCCAGAATATGATTAAAGGAACGTCCCTGGTGCTGGATGGGTTAAACTCCCACAGATTCTCGATAAACTAATGATTCCCGGATTGACATGTGAAATGCGTCCCTGGATACTGAAAGTGTTAATCTCACTACATCAAATAACTGTGTGTATAATTTGGGGGAATGTGTTTTGTCTGTCCTCTCCTCTCCCTTGTTGACTCTTTTAACCCCTTGAGGATTAGAAAGCGTTTTAGCAGTTTAATTTGGCTATCATTAGACGGTTTTATTCAGCTTAGGAAGGATCTGTGGGAATCAGAGGCACAATTGAGTTGGTTTTGACCCATTAAATTCCTAGAGTTCCATCTTATACTACTCAAAATCGTCTAATGACAGTCAAAATAAACTCTTAAAGCGCGCCATAATCCTCAAAAGGTCAATCAGATAATTTCGAATTATTTACTCTCTCTCTCTCTCTCTCTCTATCTCTCTCTCTCTCTCTCTCTCTCTCTCTCTCTCTCTCTCTCTCTCTCTCTCTCTCTCTCTCTCTCTCTCTCTCTCAGCATACGCAGCTTGTAATACACCACACTCTAAAAACAACCAACTTAAGACTATCTTGGTGCACTCATTCGCATTAGCCTAAAGTTTACTAAGCAGAAGATAAATTAAGCACAAAGTTTATAATCAAAAGGGGGGGGGGGGAGACTGGCCCTGCCACTGGACGGGTAATCCAATGGTCCCGGGTTCGAATCCCGATGTATCAATGGGAAGATATTATTGGGATGGAATTTGTGTTGTAGCTAGTATCAGTATATTACCACAAAGCCCACCGAAATGCCAAAAAAATATAATTATTGTTCCCTGATGAAATAGCACTGTATGGATATTCCCATATTAAAAAAATATGCTACAGGGGAGCAATGCCTAGTGAGTTAATTGCTCAATAGGTGGCGTTCTGAGAGTGAGGGTCCGAGTCTTTGGGAAAAGACAGTGAATCACAAAGGCAAAGCAGCTCCAGAGATGGGGCTGCTTCGAGCCGTGAGTGGGCAATCAAGCGCCGTGCATCTTGCGAAGGCAAGATGGCAAAGGTTGGTTGCAGCTCTAAGCACTTCACATGTCTCACTCCCTAGATTGGAACAAAACCTCACAGGCTTCAGTGTTGAGCGGTTGAATGCACATTGTACAGACTCGAAGCCTATACCCGAGAGGGAGTAGTTGGAATATAGGAGAAACAAAATATATATAGGAAATTTAAGACCCGAAGAAAGGAGATAATATAAAACAAAAACATCTTTGTAATTCTCGTGTAACACCGCTCATAAAATGTGAAGTGTTGTGTTGGCCTCCTCCATTATTCAGGAAACATATACATCGATTTGAAAGAGTACAAGTTTAGGTACGAAACTTATTGGATAGAATATGATGAGACTTAGCTACTAGTATACCTTGGTAACTCTTAATCTCTTTAAATCTTTCAAGATCCAATACGCGTTTCTTTTCTGTTTTCTGGCTATTATTAGACGATTGTATTCATATTAGGAGGGTCAATTTGGATAGTATTGACCCTTTTCAGTCTCACAAGTCCTTCCAAAGCTGTATATAATCGTCTACTGATAGTCAGAATAAACTGTCAAAACGCGTCATAATCTTCTTACGGGCTATTTGAATATCTTAGATTGCAAGGCCAAATCAATTAATTGAAAACATCATGGGATTACCAATACAAATTATCAAATAATATTTAAGCGCACTCGCAAGCATATTTGGAAGTTTGAACTTTATCGTGTCAACACTAGTACGTGTGGAAACTTTGTCACATAAGATTTGCTTTATAATGAACATAGTTTCACATAGGTTGTATGTGTGTGTGTTTGTTTGTGGGTGAGTGTGTGTGTGTTAAATATAGCAGCATTTTGCATGTTTTAACGAGTGTATTGTAGTATGCCACCCGTATCTCGGATCGCTTCGGAGATCGGCCCAACATTCTTGACTTATTTCTGACTTCTAACCCTTCTTCTTATACTGTCAATCTTTTCTCTCCTTTGGGCTCCTCCAACCATAAAGTTATCTCCGTCACCTGTCCTATCTCTTCAGTACGGCCACCCAATCCTCCCAGCCGGCGGCGCTTGTGGCACTTTGGCGCTACCAACTGCGAGGCTCTCCGGCAGTACTTCTTTGATTTCCCATGGAATGACTTCTGCTTCCGTGGCCGAGGACCCTCGGAGAGTGCTGAACGCATTACCGAGGTAATCCTCTCAGGCATGGAAGCGTACATTCCATTTTCTTTCTCTCAGTCTAATGCAAAAAAAAATCTTGGTTTACTCACCCTTGTTCTACTGCTGTCCGCAACAAGGAGGAAGCATTCAAACGGTACCGATGCCTTAAAACTCAAGAATCTCATTCTTCTTATATTTCTGCCCAGAATCAAGCCAAATCTGTTCTTCGACTTGCCAAGCACTCTTTCATCAATAATAAATACACTGAACTATCCAACTCTAGCTCTTCCCAAGCTTTCTGGCATCTAGCCAAAAACCTCTCCAACAACTTTTCTTCCTCGTCTTTCCCTCCCTGATGGCACAACCATCACTTCTTCCTCTGACAAAGCTGAACTCTTTGCTCAAACTTTTGCCAGATACTCTACCTTGGATGATTCAGGTGCTACTCCTCCCTCTCCACCCCCCTCTCTCCTACTTATGCCTAATATTCTAATCTCTTCTAAAGATGTACTTTCTACCCTCTCTGGGCTAAGAAGGCATACGGTACGGACGGTGTTCCTCCTGTTGTACTTAAAAACTGTGCTTCCGTGCTTACCCCCTGCCTAGGCAAACTCTTTCGTCTCTGTCTCTCCTCTAACGTCTTTCCTTCTTGCTGGAAGTTGCTCTCATTCAACCTGTCCCAAAGAAGGGTGACCGCTCTCAACCCTCTAACTATCGTCCAATTGCTCTCATCTCTTGTATCTCTAAAGTTTTTGAAACTATTCTTGCTTCCAAATTTCTTAAGCATTTATCTTCTCACAATCTGCTCTCAGATTGCCAGTATGGCTTCCTTAAGGGTCGCTCTACTGGTGATCTTCTTTCATATCTTACTATCTCTTGGTCATCCAACTTGCCCTCCTTCGGTTTCTGTCCCTCCATCTGTGCCTTTGTCTCTAATTTTCTTTCCGGCCGTTCCATAGCTGCGGTTGTGGACGGCCATCGCTCATTTCCTCATCCTATCAACTCCGGTGTTCCTCAGGGTTCTGTCCTATCTCCTATTCTCTTTCTAATTTTCATAAATGATCTTCTCAACTGTACATCCAGTCCCATCCATTCATATGCAGACGACTCTACTTTACACCACTCGATTAGTTTTCCAGAACGCCCCTGCCAGCAATCCCTCAAGAGTAAACGTAATGAAGCCATAAAATGCTTATCTTCTGATCTAGCTACTATTTCCAATTGGGGTAGAGATAACCTTGTTGCATTTAATGCTTCCAAAACCCAATTTATCCATCTTACTACCCGTCAGGAACCTCCAGAGGACTAGCCCTTATTCTTCAACATTTCAAAATTCAACCCTTCATCTTCTCTCAATGTTCTCGGTGTCTCTTTTTCTTCTGCTCTCACTTGGAAAGACCATATTACCAGTCTCGCTAAGGCAGCCTCCCAGAAGCTGAGTGTGCTCAACTGCCTCAAAGGGTTCTTTACCCCTGCGCAGCTTCTTGCTCTGTACAGGGGCACAGTGCTTCCTTGTATTGAGTATTGTTCACATGTGTGGAGAGGATCATCTCACACCGCACTCCTAGATAAAGTAGAAAGGAAAGCCTTTCGTATCATTAACTCCCGTCCACTCACCAACTCTGCAATCTCTCTCTCTTCGCCGCAATGTTGCATCTCTCTCGCTATTCTATCACTACTACAATAATCAGTGTTCCTCGGAGCTTTCCCAGTGTATACCACCTCCTCTACGTAGGGTACGTAGTACCCGCCTTGCAACACAATCCCACCCCTACTCTGTGCAACTCTCCAACCCAAGAGTGAAATGTTATTCGCAGACTTTCTTCTATTCAACTGCTGAGCTCTGGAACTCTCTCTCAGAATCAGTCTTTCCCTCTTCCTATGACTTAAATTTCTTCAAACTCCGTGTGTCCAGGCTTTTTAGCTCGAACGTCCCTTGATTTCGGCCCTGTCACTCTTTGAAATCTGGGGGAGGCACTCGCTGCAGGCAGTTATGCCTTTTGTCTCCCTCATTCACATAGAAAAAAAAATGCTATTATATTGACCCCTTCTGTACCGGGAACTTCTTTCGTATTTTATTTTAGCTATATTTGGACGATTTTGTGTAGTTTAAGAATAATAAATGGTAGCTCAAATGATTTAGTGATATACAATAGTCTATAGCCATTTAATTTGTGGACGTTCTTCTTAAGCTGAATAAAATCGTCTAATAGTTGCCAGATTATATGAAATGGATGTCGCCGGTACAGAAAGAGTTAATGGACAGTATCTCTCTGGGATGGACCGCAAAGTCTTAGACTTACTAACTACTCATTGTAAGTCTTAATAGCCCTTCTCCCCTCATCTATGATAGTGATACGGCTTTTAATAACCCCCGTAGCCATCATCGCTATCACTTCCTCCCTCATTACCTGTGTGGGTTACCTGCCGTTACTGTCGCTCGTTAATTAGCCCAGGTATGCCGGGACACGTGACCTTACCTGGCCGAGGGGAGGGGTTATTCCAGGCCTATGGATTTCACATGGCCATTTTGGAGGTAATAGAATTTCTTATATTCTTAGTTTGCTCATTTGAATACTAGATGTTATTTGAATACTAGATGTTATTTGAATACTAGATGTTATTTGAATACTAGATGTTATTTGAATACTAGATGTTATTTGAATACTAGATGTTATTTGAATACTAGATGTTATTTGAATACTAGATGTTATTTGAATACTAGATGTTATTTGAATACTAGATGTTATTTGAATACTAGATGTTATTTGAATACTAGATGTTATTTGAATACTAGATGTTATTTTTCAGTTATACAACAACAATGCTTGGCGAAACTACCACATGGACACAAATTTATCACATACAAAAAACACACACACAAAAACACACGATACTGTGATAGCACTATTAGACAATGTTATACAGAAATTAACGTATTCGAAACCAATACCCCAACTTGATTTCATTAGGTGTGTTTACAAATTTAGATTATGTTTTTGACAGTCATACTTAGTCTCTGCTGCTCTTCGTAATTAGAATAAAGTATATAGCAGCTAGCTGAGTAAAAAAAAAAAAAAAAAAAATACTAGTCTACATCTTTGAAGAGAAAAATATGGTTATGATTCTTTACTAGCTCATGCAATTAATAATCTATAGAACTTGACTATTAGGAATTAGTTATAATTTAATGTATGACAATTTTATTCTATGACATTATCATAAGTTAAAGTTAGTTATCAAACCGACGTGTAGTTTATCCTAAGTCCTCATAATACCCAACCTAATTATATAGTTAAGGTGAGATGGGTCGTTTTTATGGTCCCCCTTCTTCCTCATGTTTAAGCCTCATTAGTTTTCAGATTTTATGACGTTCGGCTCTTTAGTTTGGCTATTTTAAGACCTTTCGCCTCATTTCTTTGTCAATATTAAGACATTTCGCGTCATTTAGGTGTCGATTTTTGCATGGCGAGCAATAGCGAGCCTGTTACTTAAGGGGAACCGGCCTTCGGCCGGGAAATATTTTTATAGAAAAATGTACAAATGTATCTTGAAGGAGGGTCTTGGGGGTGTATTTTTATAGCTTGATGGAGGTCTAGGAAGGAAACTAAACAAATGATAAACAGATATACTGTATAAAGGAGCAAATAAATACGACCCATCCCCCCTTAATGTAGAACCTATGTCCACACTCATCATTATACCCACATTCCCAGCCGTCCTTGGCCGGTGAGTCTGCTGAGGAACTACAGTATAGTTTCTCACACTTGTTCCGCCCGACCTAGCCTGACCCTACCCTGGTGGTGGTGGTGGTGGTGGTCACGGGAGGGAGGGGAGGGGAGAGGAGAGGAGGGGACGGGAAAGGGGAGGAGGGGACGGGAAAGGGGAGGAGGGGACGGGAGAGGAGAGGAGGGGACGTGAAAGGGGAGGAGGGGACGGGATAGGAGAGGATGGGACGGGAGGGGAAGGGAGAGGGCAGGAGGGGAGAGGAGGAGAGGGGAAGGGAGGGAAGGGCACACACACACACACACAGAGGAAGTAGGTGACCAATGAGGGAAAGATGAGGTGACGGCCTGGGAAACACATTATATATATTAGGAAGGGAGATGAGGCCCAGGGAAGACTGATGAAAACAGTTTACTGGTGTTGTGGTTGTGGTAATTATTTGGGGAGGATTTCCAGACAACTCGGCCAGTAGATTGTGTTCAACCAGTAGATCTAAGCTAGTCAACCAGAACCAACTATATCATTGCCATCATATATTAATTGCCTAATCTTACATAACATAACATAATCTAAAAAGTATTGCTGCTGGAGTTGATGCTGGTTGAAATGGTCAACCGGTTTAGTTGTCCGGCCACCGTTTTGGGGTCTCACCTCGATGGCGTGTGATTGGCTCAGCCCGGCTCAGGTCATGAGAGATTTTCACATCACTGCTGGTTGTTACTGCCTCACCTGAGTTACCGTGTGAAGTATATGTATGTGGGAAGCAGCTCAAAACAGCTACATTCCTAAATGGCCACAATTAGGTTAGTTTATATTAATTTATATTAGATTAGATTAGGTTGTTAAATTTGGTTAGGTTAGACTAAGGTTAAGTTGAATAAGGATTGGTTAAGACACTGGTTGTATCGGTGTGCGGCCATGTTTACTTGGTGTGTGTGTGTGTGTGTGTGTGTGTGTGTGTGTGTGTGTGTGTGTGTGTGTGTGTGTGTGTGTGTGTGTGTGGCTCTTGATATTATATGTTTGCATAATTGGTAAACTTGGGACTATAGTGCTTGGACGCCATTGGATATCTCCCTTGTGGACGCCACTTGTGAGCAACTTTTAGATGGGTTGTTTTTCTGGTTCCCTTTCTCCCTCGTGTTAAACCCCATTTGTTTGGAGATTATAAGACGTATGGACCATTAGTTTGGCGATTTTAACACCTTTTGCCCCATTTCGTTGTCAATCTTAAGACCTTTAATTCGTGCCATCTAGGTGTCGATTTTTCCCTGGCGAGCGATAACGAGCCTGAAATTATAGGAGGAAAGGGAGTATATGGGGGCGTTTTTCTGAGTTTGATGGAGGTCTAGCGAGGGAACTAAGAAATAAAGGAATACATAAATTAATAATTTAAAACAAACTTTAGGTCAATGTTTTAATTTGCCACATTATATTTGATTTATTTATTTTCTTAGTTTCCTCCCTAAACCTCCATGAAACTTAAAAAAAACATCCTCAAGATCCCCTTTCTAGAGATGTGTGTACATTTTACAGTAGAATAATGTCCTTACAGATTCGTTATCTCTTGCCAAGAAAAAATCAACCCCTAAATGACACGAAAAGTCTTATTATTCACGAAAAAATGGGGTAAAAGGTCTTAATATCGTCAAACTAATATTCCGAACGTCTTAAAATATAAACACTAAAGGGGTTAAACATGAGGAAGAAGGGGGGGGGGGAGAACAAGCAACCATACCACCTTAAGAAAGAAAATGTAGATATATTAGCCCCTTGAAGATTATGCAACATTTTGACTGTTCATTCTGGCTGTCGTTAGACGATTTTATGCAGCTTAAGAAGGAACCTTGGAAATTAAAAGAGTAAAGACTATCTCGATTAACCCTCTGACTTCTACATACCCTTCCTAATCTGAATAAAATCGTCCAATAATAGCCACAAAACGGAAAAGAAATGCGTCATCGTTTCTTGAAGGGTTAAAAGGTATATGTAGTATGTTAACCCTGTTAGCTCAATAAGTTCTTCTTTGTTTCATTATTCTGGCTATATATGTTATATTCTGTTTAGGAAGAGAGATTATGAATAGTTTTCTATATATATCTAATTCTCCCTACTTGGATTGATAGCTACCTTTTATTCTTTTTCTACTTAACTTCAGACGATTTTGTGCGGATTAGGAGAAAAGGTATCTCTCAATCTTGGGTTAACCACTAGATTGTCACAGATATTTCGAGTTTAATTGTTCACATCTAGCATTACCTAGAGAGAGAGAGAGAGAGAGAGAGAGAGAGAGAGAGAGAGAGAGAGAGAGAGAGAGAGAGAGAGAGGTGAGTGAGTGAGAATGTGTGTGTGAGAGTACAAAGGAAATCAAGCAACAACAGTCCTAGCTAGTTACCCCTCTTGGCTGCTTGTCCTCCAAAACACTGAGGAACAAGTGTCCAAACAGTGGTTTAGAGTGGATAAGGGAAAATTGGACAGGGAACTACTGCCCTTGAACTAATGTCCGTGGCAGGATTTGGATCTTAGTAGGGAATAGATGAGTTCGTAACATAACACAGTTATAAGTGATATTTCGTATATCTGGGAAAAAGAGAGTAACGTCTTAGTAATATACAGTATATACGCAATAATCCTTCATGAATCTGAGGGGGGAATAAAATAAAGCTATTCATTTACAAACGCAGTCAGCCGCGGGTTTGATGCAAGATATTTGTCTAGGCGAAGTTTAAAAGTATCAACAGCTATGCAGTCTATAACGTCTCGGGGAAGCCCATTCCATACGTTGACAACTCGATTGAAGAAGAAATTCTTAGATTCGTGTGAGTTAAAAGATTTACCAATAATTTTGCAACCGTTTCCCCTCGTGTAATTAGATTGGTCGATAGTGTGTGAGAGAGAGAGAGAGAGAGAGAGAGAGAGAGAGAGAGAGAGAGAGAGACAGAGACAGAGAGAGAGAGAGAGAGTCAGAAGTAGGAGGTAGAATGAGAGATACTAGATGAAGAGTGTAACATAAGAGGTGAAATAGAAAATGTAAAAATTGAGATACAAGTGATAGATTAGACTTTAAGGGGAGATGGGCATATTTATTTGCTTAGTGTTTGGATTTGTTTTAAATATATATTAGTTTCCTGCCTAGACCTCCATCAAGCTGTAAACTACACCCCTAATACAATGCATTCCCAGACCTCCCTCAAGCTTAAAAAAAACAAAAAAACAAAAACAAAAAAATATATATATATATCAAGCTAAATGTGTACATTTTTCGATTGAAAAATGTCCCGGCCGAAGTCCGATTTCTTGTAAGTTGCAGGCTTGCTATCGTTCGCCAAGATAAAAATCGACACCTGAATGCAGTGAAGCGACTTGATATCGCCAAACTAATATGGTAAATTTCATAAATCTCCAAACTAATGGAGACACGAGAAAACAAAAATATTATGGGGACGTGGTGCATAGCAGATAATGCTATGTATCATAAGAGATGGCATGGGAAGTGAAGGAGAGGGAAAGGGTGGGTGATCAAATGAAACACAAGAGGCATATTGGGCATGGTCAAAGAGTGAACATCCCTTGGTGAGATAACGAATTGAAGCCGAACAAAAGAGAAGATACAAAGACCAACCAATGCCGGGCGAAAAGGAAGAAACATAAATATTAATTGTATACCATACGCACCCCTCCATGACACAAGGGGGAAACTACCCTAACAAACTACCATCACATCAACACTAGATTAGTATTGGTATCTGGGAGGGGAGAGGGGTTGGGTGGGTGGGTAAGTGGGTGAGTGAGCTAGGGTATCACCGATCCCGTAACAACCCAACCAGAACGGCCACAGTCGGAACGGCCCTAGTACTAGGCCTAATCAGTCTAAGCTAGGCTATGTTATTATATGGTCAGTCATGTTAGGCTTGATCATGTTAGTCTAAGTTAGGTCAGGTCAAGTTAGGTTTGGTTAGGTATTGGTTAGTTCATATTAGTTTTCACCAACCCACCAATTAATTTACAAATAAAACTAGTGAAATCAATGAAAATAGTGAATGAGACCAGGTTAGATTTGCTTAGCATAGGTTTGGTTAGACTTGGATAGGTTTTGGTTAGATTAGGTTAGTTCAAATTAGATATAGTTAGATTATAAGACTGTATACAGTTACCTTGGTTGTGGCCATATAGGACTGTGGCTGCTTTGACTTGAACCCGTATGAGCATGAGGGAGAGTGTAGAGATGGGAGGCCCACTGAAACACCTCTCCCATAACGAGCCAATCAGCCCTAACCACCGTGAAAACATAATTGACCGTCGGTGCTCCCCCAACAAGGTAATGACCCTTTGAGCCTAATCTCCCTAATAGCTCGTCTCCGTACGTACTTCCGGTCACGGGGCAAACGACCATATTTAAAGGGGCGCATTTCATTTGGGCGAAACATTTGATTTGCTACTCTATCATTTGGGCGCCAGTTCACTATGTCATTTGGGCGACTACATATCAGTAATGCTGTGAAATGGTAACCATCATTTGGGCGACTACATATCAGTAATGCTGTGAAATGGTAACCATCTTTTGGGAGACTACATATCAGTAATGCTGTGAAATGGTAACCATCATTTGGGCGACTACATATCAGTAATGCTGTGAAATGGTAACCATCATTTGGGCGACTACATATCAGTAATGCTGTGAAATGGTAACCATCATTTGGGCGACTACATATCAGTAATGCTGTGAAATGGTAACCATCATTTAGGCGACTACATATCAGTAATGCTGTGAAATGGTAACCATCATTTGGGCGACTACATATCAGTAAAGTAATGCTGTGAAATGGTAACCATCATTTGGGCGACTACATATCAGTAATGCTGTGAAATGGTAACCATCATTTGGGCGACTACATATCAGTAATGCTGTGAAATGGTAACCATCATTCGGGCGAAATCAGAATAAGGCAACAACAGCGTAAATACTATAGAACAGTCTGTCAAGGATGGCTGATAATTTAGAGTAGTTTGACTGAGTAGTGGGAGCCCAAGGAACACACGGATTTGAACCACAGGATCGAACACAAGGGCGAGATGAAGAAACGAGGCTGAGGGTTCATAGTATATCATTGTGTGAGACTGATCCCCTAGACTCCTAGAGAGAGACGTTCATTGCACGAACAGGACCATGGAAGGCACCATTTCAGAAGCCAACAGAAAACAAAAGTAATGATAATAATATTCGATGGATTTTCATTTTGAGTTGATACAGTACTGAAAAATAGTGATACTGAATGGAGGTGTACAAGCAACAAAACCAGATGTAAAGCCCGAATTAAGACTGATGACAGAGGAAAAACAATCATCAAAGCTATGACTGAGTATATCCATCCAAGTGATATTAGGAAATTGAAGCACAACAACGTACAGTGCAAGTTAAAAGATGCGCTGAGTCTGGCATAAGCGCCAAACCTTTAAAAGTTATTAGAAAATAACTTACGAATGATAGTGAAAGCCACCTTGAACCAAAATACCTGAGAAACGTTTCCCTTGCACTGTACAGAGAACGCAAAAAAAAAAAAAAAAAAAAAAAAAAAATCCCGTCCTGCCCAAGAGTCGTCATGAAGTTCATGTGTATCTTTCCGCAAATAAAGTAAAAATGATGAACATTTTGTGCTTGTAAATGATGAGCAGAACGGCATAGCCATTTTTTCCACCTAGAATATCTGGGAACCGGGATGATTCTCGCCCAAATGAAGTGTCGAGTACTTCAAAATGGAGCTTAACTTTTCTCCCAAATGAAGAGATAACTGGCGCCCAAGTGATATGTATTTTTCGCTCAAATGAAGTGCTTAATCGCCCAAATGAAATGCGCCCTTTTAAAGGCCCAGTGTTGTTGTTGTTGTGTTTATGTGAGAACCTATTTAAATTTTCTACTATATATAGATGTTATTAATGCGGACTTTGCTTTTTTTTTTTTTTTTTTTTTGTAATGGCAATATCAGACTGAATCGAATTTGTTTACTCCTATACCAATTAAGACCCCCATATAATTCTAATTATGCAAACATATTACATAATTATAGTTCATAAACGTAATTTTGCATGAAGTACAGTAGCAATGAAATACTCACAATCTAATGCATGGCAAAACAAATATATACATATATTACTATTGATAAATCGCATATATGAGGGTATTTGTACATTAGTTTTCAAAATATATTTTAGTTGAGTAAGATTAACGGGAGTAGTGCATGATGCTTGTTTAAATCAGCATTGTTAGACATGGTTAACCATTTATATAGTCAATGTTATGTTTTATATTTAACTGTGTTTGTTCTCGAGGAGTTCATGCTCAATAAATTCATTTGAAGATAACACACTGCAATATAACAATATCAGAAAAGGTGTTAATCTGCACCTACTGCAAGGAAAACCAAGCACCCAGATTCTTCAGCTTGGCTACATTACTTTGGAAATCTGACGACGGCTATTAGCGGTAATTAATAAAAAGCGTATATAATTTCATACAACTATTTGCAAAATAAAATAACTGATTCTGTTGAGAGTGAACTCTCATAAAGAGGCACATTAAAAACAAATGAACATCTAATAGTTCCTCATAGATTGCGATATGCTGGTAGGATAATGCTTACGATACAGTGGCTAAGCTAATAGAAAACAAATAATAATAATGAAAATGAAAATAATATGCACATGTAAAAATCGTACTACACATACAAATCAGGCACTGACCTTGAAGTGAAGCCCACCTGAGAGCACTGCCATTTTCACCAAGTTTCTCGAGAACCTTGCATATGCTTATTCCCGGATTGAAAACGCAGTTTATTTTGACTAACCAGCTAAACGTGGTCAAATTAATAGAAGCTAACCTAATCACTGACAAATATCATGGATGAGGTAATATTAGGTTGGGAGAAATGAGGTGATGTTAGGTAAGATTAGGTTTGATGAGATTAGTCAAATTCAAATCAAATTCAAATTAGTTTAATGTTAGGTAAAGTTTTGTTAGTGTAGATTATGTGTGTTTAGATTAGGTTAGGGGAGACAAAGCTAGGTTAGCTAAGCCATACAGTTAGGTTAGGTTCAACTAATATACTGTAGCTCATATAAAGTTGAGTTAAGTTAATAGGAATTAAGCAGCCTGTTCGTCTGGAGAAAAAGGAAAGTATCACCAACAACAAAATCCCTCATAAACTTGGGCAGAATATGCAACCCGCCAGCCTGGAGCCAGTCCGGATTAGGCCACCCAATTAATCCCCCCCTAATCCCACTGCTCTTCAACACTGGGAGAAGACGAGGGATTTATTGCAAACCTCGGCGCCTCACAACTCGGGCCGATCGTAGCGAGGTGGGGATTACAGCCGGATTATCACTGTCGGGCGCGTTAAAAGAGACAGAAGATGGATGATGGGGGATTTAGAAGGGGTTAATCTCGCGAGCATTGAGACTCTAGTCTTGTTATCGGTGAGGGATTAACGACGGGTCACACGAGTAGTTTTTCCAGCAACTTTCGATCGGCAATTTTCCTCTGGCAAAGTATAATTATATTCTACTATAATTTCGAGGCTACAGTGTATCAGAATCGTTGACTATATTGAAATTTGATTATTTAAGGTAGATAGATTCTTATACAACTTTAAACCAGAAACTGACAGACAGAGTTGCCGAGATAAATTTCCGGGAGAGTGATCGTGTGGCTTCTTCTTAAGGGGAGGCAGACCGTTTTCCTGGACCCCCCTTCTCCCTAATATTTAGCCCCACTAGTTTTGAAATTATAAGACATTCGGCCCATTAGTTTGTCGATTTTAACATCTTTCGCCCCATTTCGCTGTCAATTTTAAGACCTTTCGTGCCATTTAGGTGTCGATTGTTACCTGGCGAGCGATAGTGAGCCTGCAATTTTAAGAGGAATCGGCCTTCGGTCGGGACATTTTTCTACCGAAAAATTTACAATTTTATCTTGAAAGGGGATCTATTGGGGGGGGGGGGGGTTCTAAGCTTGATGGAGGTCTAGGGAGGAAACTAAAAAAATATATGAATAAATTAATTAATAGACCAAACAAACGGCCAGTCTCCCCTTAAGGTTCCCAGTATATCCAGCTTGTGATAACCTCGTGCCATGGATTAATTACTGCTGGTGTGACAAGTGGATGGAGGAGTCACTTTGCCGTAACAACCTAGTTAAAGGAAGATTCCGTTCGGGAGAAGATGACGTAAAATGCGTAATATCTACCATACAGATTGAAGAGTATTGGAGAAACTTTGAGAAGACGCTTTGTGTTAAGGGGAGAGGTGGTCGCTTTTCCTGAACCCCTTTCTCCCTCGTAATTAGCATATTACTTTTCAGATCTTAAGACGTTCGTTTCATTACTTTGGCGATTTTGAGACCGTTCGCCCCATTTGTTTGTCAATATTAAGACCTTTCGTACTATTTAGGGTGTCGATTTTTCCTGGCGAGCGATAGCGAACCTGATTTTTTTTAAGGAAGTGGCCTTCGGCCACGACATTCTTCTACCGAAAAATTTATAAATTTAGCTTGAAAGGGGGTCAAGGGGGTTAAGCTTGATGGAGGTCTAGCGCGGAAACTCAATGATAAATTAAAACATCAATTTACAGACCAAAAAATAAGCACTACCCCCTTAATGTGTCTCTTGAACCAAACCTTTATGTAAACAAATTATCATTTAGAGTCCGTGTTTCGCCCACTTGTAGTCGGTGTGTGGTGCTATGCTATTGTAATTCATGTTATGTTAAATTCGCATAGATTTATGCAGGTTATGTTAGGTTATGTTAGGATTGAAGGTAGGGTTTACATTATGTAAATCTAGTTTAGTAAACATTAGGTTTAGTTACATAAGATTAGGTTTGGTGTGCCTAATCGTACAATGGATTACTGCTGGTGTTGCCATGGGATGCAGGTGCCAGTTTGCTGTAACAACGTAGTTAAGAGGGGTCACCGACTTTGTTTATCTTTCTCTCCTTTTCTCTCTTTCCCTGGCTTGTATCCATTCGGCCCCATTCAGCCTACTGTTGTAAGACGTTTATCCCCATACAGGTGTCAATTTCTTCCTGGTGAGCGGTAGCGAACCAGCATTGTATGGAGAAATCCGGCTTCGCCGGAGAATTTTTTTTCTATCGAAAAATGTAAATTTTTAGCCTGCTGTCAAAAACTTTAAACAAAATATGCTGGCTCGCGGAAAAAATCGACATCTGGATGGGTGTATAGGCTGAATGGGGCCGAATAGATGCAAGCCAGAGAAAGGGAGAAAAGGGGAGAAAAAAAGCCTGTGACCCCCTTAAAGGAAGATTCCACCCAAGAGGAGATGATGAAAAGTGCATAAAATATATAATGCAGGTTAAAGATTATTGATATGACAAATTAACGACATGTTTGTGGATTGATTACCGTCTCCTGAACACGGGTGTATATATAAAACAATCCAAATTAACCATAGACAATGTATGTTCTTTTTTTATATTACACCATTCGATTTGCTTGGCTCAAACATTGATGTCGGTTTGGTTGGGTTATTGGTGTTCTTGTTTTTGTTGTTGTTGTTGTTGTTGTTATAGTAGCCCCAAGATACCCTTAATAGGAATCCCGCGGCATCCAGGTAGTCCCAGGGGCCGCATCTCAGCTAGTACGATGATTTCGAAGCGAAATATGTTGTCAATAATATAAACATGATAGTTTCTAAATGATGCAGAGACAGAGTACTGTATGTATGTATGTATGTATGTATGTATGTATGTATGTATGTATGTATGTATGTATGTATGTACTCAAGCCCATTCCCCATTTTTCCTTTTTTTTTTTTTTTTAGTTTCAAAATTTTCCACTAAGTATAGAGATATCAGTTGCTAAAGGATTCAAATTACAGTCATCTGGAAAAACCCCAATAGACTACAGTACCCGTACGAAACTACTTAATTACTGCCAACCTACAGAGCCACATTTTCGGTGAACATTATAAGGGTAACTTTAATGTACTTGCGAATTTTATGTAGTGGAGACTTTAATGTAGTGGTGACTTTAATGTAGTGGTGACTTTAATGTAATGGTGACGTTAATGTATTGGTGACTTTAATGTAGTGGTGACTTTAATGTAGTGGTGACTTTAATGTAATGGTGACGTTAATGTATTGGTGACTTTAATGTATTGGTGAATTTGATGTAGTGGTGACTTTAATGTAGTGGTGACTTTAATGTAGTGGTGACTTTAATGTAGTGGTGACTAACATAGTGGTAACTTTAATGTAGTGGTGACTTTAATGTAGTGGTGACTAACATAGTGGTGACTTTAATGTAGTGGTGACTTTAATGTAGTGGTGACTTTAATGTAGTGGTGACTTTAATGTAGTGGTGACTTTAATGCAGTGGTGACTTAAATGTAATGGTAACTTTAATGTAGTGGTGACTTTAATGCAGTGGTGACTTAAATGTAATGGTAACTTTAATGTGGTGGTAAATTTAATGTATTAGCGACTTTTAGTGACTTTAATGTAGTGGTAACTTGAATGTATTAGCGACTTTAACGTAGTGTTGACTTTTATGTATTGGTAACTTGAATGTATTAGCGTTTTCAATGCAGTGGCGACTTTACTGTAGGGGTAACATGAATGTATTAACGATTTGTTTGTAGTGGTGACTTTACTGTATTAACGACTTTAATGTCTTAGTGATTTGAATGTATTAACCCCTTCTGTACTGGGGACGTCTTTTTACTTTTAGTCTAGCTGTATTTAGATGATTTTGTGCAGTTTAAGAAGGATCTGAGGTAGCAAAGAGGGTCAAGTGAGATGGTTCAAAGCCTGGTAAGTGCTGGAGGTCCTTTATAAATTGAATACATCGTCTACTAGTTGCCAGAATATAATAAAAAGGATGTCACCGGTAAAGCAGGGGTTAACGACGTCAATGCAGCGGTAACTGAAATTTATAAGCAACTTTAATGTATTGGTGACTTCATTTTGGTGGTGACTTTAATGTTGTGGTAACTTGGATGTATTAGTGACTTAAATATAATAGTGACTTTATTATGCTGTAGTGGTAACATGGATATATTAGTAACTTTAATAATTATAGTAGTAACTTTAATGTAATGGTGACTTTAAAGAATTAGCAACTTAGCCAACATAAATATATACTTGTGATTTTAGCGTTGTTGTCGTTATTATAGCTGTGCATTGGTGTATCCTTATATATATTCCCCTTATATCTAATATATCCTCCTTTCTACCTATACTACGCCCCCCCCCCCCCACCTCTCTCTCTCTAGAGCTTTGTAGAGCTACGACGCAAAGCCAAAAAGTTAATTAAGCAAAGTAAAAAGACCTTAGAGTTACATATTGCGAATCAAAGTAAAACAAACCCGAAAGAATTCTATAGTTATATCAGAAAGAAAAAAGTAGTTACTTCAACTGTTGGACCGTTAGTCGATGAAAATGGAGAATACACCAAAGACGAAGTACAAATGAGTAATGCCCTCAATACCTTCTTTGCATCAGTTTTTACAACAGAAGACCTCAGTGATATCCCTACACCATCGCCGATTCAGATTGATAATTCAGATGTTCTAAGCAATATCACCGTTACAGAGAGAGAAGTATTGAATTGTTTAGATAAACTCAAGGTAAATAAAACGCCTGGACCTGATACAATCTCGCCTAGAGTTCTAAAGGAAGCTAAGGATGAGCTCTCCAAACCAATGACATTACTATTCAATAAATCCTTGCAGTCTGGAACTATGCCTAATCAGTGGAAGCTAGCCAACGTAACACCGATATTAAAAAAAGGCAGCAAATCCCTACCCAGTAACTATCGTCCAATTAGCTTAACCTCAGTTGTATGTAAAATGCTAGAAACGGTCATACGAGACAGACTCGTAAATCACTTAGAGGAAAATAACATACTTAAAGATACTCAACACGGCTTTCGTAAAAAACGTTCCTGTTTAACAAACCTCTTAGACTTCTTCCACGATATCCTCAACCTCTACGATGAGAGTAAAGCTGTAGATATTATATACCTTGATTTTCAAAAGGCCTTTGACAAAGTTCCCCACAAACGTTTACTGCTAAAACTAAAAGCGCATGGAATACAAGACGGTGTGTTGAAATGGATAGAAAATTGGCTCAGCGACAGAAAGCAAAGAGTAGTCATAAATGGTAAGGCATCTAAATGGACCAATGTAAGTAGCGGGGTACCCCAGGGATCGGTACTAGGACCAATTCTCTTTCTAATTTACATCAACGACATAGATGAGGGTCTCACCTGTACAATCTCAAAATTTGCTGACGATACAAAAATTGCAAATAGCGTACTCTCAAAAGAACAAGTTGACGATATGCAACACAATCTAGATAAATTGTCATGTTGGGCCCAAATTTGGCAAATGAGTTTCAATGCGGATAAATGTAAAGTACTACATATCGGATACCTAAATGAGAAAGCAAACTATTCGATGAATGGCACTCAGCTTAAGAATGTAAACAGAGAAACCGATCTGGGAATAACAATATCGAGTAACCTAAAACCGAGTCAACAATGTTCAGAAGTTGTTAAGAAGGCAAACAAAATAATTGGCTTTATAGGCAGGTCATTTGAGCATAAATCCAAAGAAGTTATCCTAACCCTTTACAATTCCTTAGTCCGCCCTCTTCTGGAATACTGCGTTCAATCCTGGTGCCCTTATTACCAAAAAGATATAAACAAGCTAGAACGAGTTCAACGTAGAGTTACCAAAATGATACCTAGCCTAAAGAACAAACCATACGAAGAGCGTCTTAGAGAATTAAATCTATTTCCTTTAACCCAGCGCAGATTAAGAGGTGACTTAATTCAAGTGTTCAAAATCATCAAAGGCATCGACAATATGAACTGTAGTAAGTACTTCACTATCGACCAATCTAATTACACGCGGGGAAACGGTTGCAAAATTATTGGTAAATCTTTTAACTCACACGAATCTAAGAATTTCTTCTTCAATCGAGTTGTCAACTTGTGGAATGGGCTTCCCCGAAACGTTATAGACTGCATCACCGTTGATTCATTTAAAACTCCGCCTAGACAAATATCTCGCATCAAACCCGCGACTGACTGCGTTTGTAAATGAATAACTTTATTTTATCCCCCCCTCAGTTACTAACCCATCTGTCCCCTACTAACTTCCTAATCATGCCACGGACATTAGTTCCAGGGCAGTAATTCCCTTTCCAATGTTCCCTTACCCACTCTAAACCACTGTTTGGACACTTGATCCTCAGTGTTTTGGAGGACAAGCAACCTAGAAGGGTCACTAGATCTGTTGTTGCTTGATTTCCTTTGTACTCCTTTGTACTCTCTCTCTCTCCCTCTCCCCATTCACCTCTTCTGTCACATCTGTCTGGCGTCGCGGGGTCTGTATATATCCCTACCACCCTGCCTCTTCAATTTAACACTCCCCCCCCACCCCCTTTTTAGATAACACCTACTCTCTCTCTCTCTCTCTCTCTCTCTCTCTCTCTCTCTCTCTATCTATCTCTCTGTCTTTCTATCTTGCTTCCTTTCTTCCTTTTTCTTTCTTGTCTGTCTGTCTCTCGTCTGGTACTTTATTTAAACATTTCCCCTGCTTCATTTTCTTTAACTGATGCGCATTTTGTATTAATTATACTTCCCAATATTCTAAATTATACGGTATATCATCTACCCACACTAGAATATAAGTAAATGTTTAAAATAATTCAGAATGGACAATATGATTCGTATGCAATATAAGGTAACTATATATCATCGCTCTGCAAAGCTTATACATATATTTGATACTATCTGGTCCGACTTCTTGTTGGTTATTATGATACTTTTAGTTATTATTGAGGATTGTTATTATTTTTTTTTCGAGCAATATATATTTAGTTTGTCCCCAAGGCTAACAAAACCGCGTTCCCCTCCCAGACCCCTTTGACTCTATTTTAGACAAATGTCCTGACTGAAGGCCGATTTCATCTAAGTTACAGGATCGTTATCGCTTGCCCAGAAAATAAAACGATACCTGAAAGGGGTGAGGCGTCTTACTATCACCAAAGTAATGGAGCAAAACGTCTTAAAATCTAACTAATGGAGCGAAACAGTGGAGACCCCATCAGATTACCCTCGGGCCATATAGGGTTCTGCAATCACCGACAACCTAAAAGGAAAGTATGTGCTCTCGAGATAAAACACTTAACTTGGAAGTTCCCAATTGTTTTCAAGCACCCATTGATTGCTGCTGTCCTTTGTTGTTGTTGCTGTTGCTGTTTTTTAAAGTAATGCAATTCTGTTAACCCAAGTCTGCGGGTAGGGGAAGATGGAGATGTGGAGTAGGGAAGGGATGGAGGTAAATGAAGGTGGAGTGGTGAGGGGTTGGGGGTTGAGGGTAGGGGAAGGTGGGAATGTGAAATAAGGAAGGGATGAAGGTAGAGGACGGTAGGGGTTGAGGGTAGGGTAAGGTGGGGATGTGGAGTAGGGAAGGGATGCAGGGAGAGGAAGGTGGGGATGTGGAGTAGGGAAGGGATGCAGGGAGAGGAAGGTGGGTGGTGAGGGGTAGGGGATGATGGGTAGGGTAAGGTGGGGATATGCAGTAGGGAAGGGATGAGGGTAGAGAAAGGTGGGGGGTGATGGGTAGGGGAAGGTGGGGATATGAGGTAGGGAAGGGATGAAGGTAGAGGAAGGTGGGGTGGTGAGGGGTAGGGGAAGAGTAGGGATGTGGAGTAGGGAAGGGAGGAAGGGGGGGGGGTGAGGGGTAGGGGATGGTGGGGTGGTGAGGGGTAGGGGAAGAGTAGGGATGTGGAGTAGGGAAGGGAGGAAGGTGGGGTGGTGACGGGTAGGGGAAGGTGGGGATGTGGAAGAGGGGAGGGATGAAGGTAGAGGAAGGTGGGGTGGTGAGGGGTAGGGGAAGAGTAGGGATGTGGAGTAGGGAAGGGAGGAAGGTGGGGTGGTGAGGGTAGGGGAAGGTGGGGATGTGCAGTAGGGAAGGGATGAAGGTAGAGGAGGGTGGGGTGGTGGGGGTAGGGATGAGGGGAGGGGAGCGGAAGGTAAAGGAGTGGAGGTAGGTAGGGAGAAGGTGAGAGTAAAACTATCAGTAAACTGGCTAGTCTTGATGTACTGAAGCTTATTCAGTATTGAGTGTCTTGAATTCCCAATCCTCAAACTCTCAACTCAAAAATAACACGAGCAATCGAGCTGATATTTCTACCAGTTGAGAAGATTCAAATAGTAAATACGTGTTTGAATGTACAACCTGTGTGTTCCAGGCCTGCCTGAATTATAAGGGGATTGGACTCACAATTTCTAGACTATAGTGGATGCAGCACTCAAAAGTAAATAGTAATTTGACAGATATTAGAGACATTCTGTATTGGCAGGTAAATGACACTATATGGCAGGTGGCACTGTATGGCAGGTGGCACTCGACCGGCAGGTGTCAAGAGTTGGCACCTCGTGAAGTGTGGGGAGAGATAGTGGCGATAACAGGCGAGAAGAGGTGAGCGAGAGAGAAAGAGAGAGGGGTGGGAGGGAGGGAGGGAGGGGTGTGAAAGAGGCAGATAAGGAAGAGGGGTGATCGAGTAAAATGAGAAAAGGAAGGGATGGGGAAGGTAAGATGTCAATAACGTTATATTCTCCGCCAAACGGGTTTTGAGATTATCATCATTACTGTCTCTCAGTTTGTGTGTTTGCTTTATATGTATTTTTGTTTGTTGGCAGAGTTTCTCTAAACCCTAATGAGTGGTTTAGATGAAACTTCGTCAGTACCTATATTTGGTATCCAAATGAAAAAGAATAACTCTTTGAGTAACATCGTTTTCAACCGCTTCGTTTATTTGACTGCATTGGTTCAATTTGACCATTCTGCCCAATCGACTACTCTATCCAATATTCGACCAACCGACCCAATTCCCAACTTGGCCTAATTCGGATGATTTTAGAGCAAGTGTTGGAGATGCGTGGTCTAATGAACATGCTTGCTTGATATTGTGGTAAATGAATCGAGGAGAAGAGAACCGAACAACGAAACAAGGAAGACCAAGAGAAGGGGAATGTGATGAAGGTTAGAACAAATAGTTTCATGGGTTAGACACAGACGAGGTATGCCTCAATTCAATATTTCGCCAAGAGCCTATAGTTTTTATAATTTCACCTGACGGAAAATTCAATCCCTAAGCAGCTGTGTGATCGATACTTAATGGACAAACAAGGTGAAAGTACTATGTCTATGCATCATATTATTGGCAAGTTTCCATAGTTAACAACATATTTCACTTTAAAATCTTCGTAATATCTGAATAATGAATATGGGGACATGGCTAAAAAGAAGACTATACCATTCTGAAATACAATATAAGTAGAGGATATAGCACTTTATCTTGACAGTCCTTAGTCGTTGTTTGTCACCTTATAACTATCAATATATTTGTTCTCACGTATAACATTAAGTGATCCATAAATGTTTCCGGCATTAATTACCCTGTTTTTCATCAGATTTATCGCCGAGCTTTTGAATCCAAATGTATAGACGGAGAAACTGAAGATAATGGTGGTAGTGGATAGTGGTATGATTGTGTGACTTGTGTTTGTTGCAGATTACCATTAAGGGGGGATGGTTAAGGGGGGATGGTTCAGATTACCATTAAGGGGGGATGGTTCATTTTTGTTTTAATTTTATTTTCTCATTTGTTTAATATTTGTTCTAGTTTCCTCCCTATACCTCCATCAAAGTTTTAAAAATAACCCCATGATCCCCTTTCAAAATATATATCCTGGCCAAAGGCAGATTCCTCCTAAATGACAGGCTCGTTATCGCTCGCCAGGAAAAAATCAACACCTAAAGGACACGAAAAATCTTAATATAGACAAAGAAAAGGGGCGAAAGGTCTTAAAATCGCCAAACTAATGGAACCAATCGTCTTAAGATCTAAAATCCAATGGGGCTTAACACGAGGGAGAAGGGGTCCAGAAAAACCGGCCCATACCACCTTAAGGTGAGTATATCAAGATATCTGAATACAACTGGGGTAGACGGACTTCATCTTAGTAATCATCATTTAGGTGGAGATGGGTCATTTTTCCGGTCCATCTTCTCCTTTGTGTTAAGTCCCATTTGTTTTGAGATTATAAGACGTTCGGCCCATTAGTTTGGCGATTGTAACACCTTTCGCACAATTCCATCGTCAATTTTAATACATTTCTTGCCATTTAGGCGCCGAATTTTTCGTGGCGAGCAATAGCGAGCTTGACATTTTTAGAGGAAACGGCCTTCGGCCGGGACATTTTTCTATCGAAAAATGTACACATTTATCTTGAAAGGGGGTCTAGGGGGTGTTTTCTAAGCTTGATGGAGGTCTAGCGAGGACACTAGGAAATATAGAAATAAATAAATGATTAGATAAATAGAACGGCCCATCTCCCCTTAATAACGTTTCCTTAAATATCATATGAATCCAACGACAATAACACACCCCTCGTATCATCACAATATAATCTGTATTCATCAATGTTCTCTACCATGTGTGATGTTTGTATAGTTAAAGGATTTGTAAAAGATTTATGTTTGTTCAAATCAGAACCAAATTCATAATCATTTGCACGTTTTGTTTCGTTTCTTGCGAGCTTATTTGTGTTTTGGACTGGGGTTCGTATTGTCACTAGCTCAGGCTTAGCATAATACAATTTTAATAAGAAATAATAGTAATTGAAAAAGTGTTTCCTTGTAAGTACGTTGTATTTCCGTCTATACTCCCTTCATTTCCGTCTATACTCCCTTCATTTCCGTCTATACTCCCTTCATTTCCGTCTATACTCCCTTCATTTCCGTTCCCAATGCACTTGCTACTCATACCATTCAATCATTAATCATATGGAATGTGTTGGACTTGCTATTTTATTCACTAATAAACTGTTTGTTTACAGATTTGATTGTATATTTCAAATGCACAAATTAATTATTCAAGTTGTCAATTAATTGACAATGAATACAAGTATTCTTATATTAATCCCGATGGTTACATTTGTATAAATATGAACATACAATAGTTACTGTACCCCAACCTCATATCACAGGGTTGTCATTTCCTTTGCATGTCATCCATCTTACAGCAAATAAAGCCAGGCCATAAGGCATTATATCACCGACTTAATCCAATCCCAGGAGGGGGTAAGGAGGGCAGGTGGGTGGGGAATTCAAGCAGGTGGTGATAAAGCAGTGGTAATCTGTGAGAACAAGGGCGCACCTATGATGTGTTTCAACCCCCCTCCCTTCCCCCCATCCATACCCCTCCCTCACTTCACATTACCTTATCATTGCTACCTCCACCTTCACCCCCACCCTCACATTCACCCTCACCCCACCCCCACCTCACTCTCATCCTCATATTTGTCTTAATTTCCACTCTCACTTTCACTCATCATCACCACCACCTTCGCCCTCATCCCATATGTGTATTAACTGAATAGGTTAAATGTAAGCCCCCTATATATCAATATTATATATTTGCACGAATATGGTTATTATACTTAGGATGGAGTGAATTTGGTTGCTCTATTATAAAAAGCAAGCTACCCCTTTCTTTAAAAGTAATAATATGCAACCAATGTGTTCTCCCTGTACTATGGTATGGATCAGAAACTTGTAGCAACAGTGATCGGCCTTTGTTGTTTGTGGATGCTATTTTGGTGCCATAATTATTAAACCGCGGGAAGATATTGTATGTGTGATTAACTGATTATGTAGAATATCGATCCTAATACCAAACTGTATCACCTGTATCAGTATCGCCGAGTGTTTATTATGGGAATATCGATCCTAATACCAAACTGTATCACCTGTATCAGTATCGCCGAGTGTTTATTATGGGAATATCGATCCTAATACCAAACTGTATCACCTGTATCAGTATCGCCGAGTGTTTATTATGGGAATGGATATATCTAAAAGGGGAGATGGATTGTTTTTCTAGACCCCCTTTTCCCTCATGTTTAGTCCCATTAGTTTTCAGATTTTAGGATGTTTGCCCCATTAGCTTGTCAATTTTAAGACCTTTCGCCCAATTTCCTTGTCAATATTAAGACCTTCCGTGCTAGGTGTCGATTTTTTTTCCTGGCGAACGATAGTGAGCCTGAAATTTTGGAAGAACCGGCCGTTTCTGCCGAAAAATTTACAAATTAGTCCACAAGGGGGCTCTAATGGATGTGTTTTGTTTTTAAGTTTGATGGAGGTCTAGGGAGGAAACTAGACAAAATAATGAATACATCGACCAAAAAGTTAACCATCCCCCCTTAACCCCTTCTGTACCGGTGATGTACTTTTCATAATATTCTTGCAACTATTAGACTATTATGTTCAGCATAAAAAAGGACGTCTACCCAGTCAAAGGCTACATACTATCTCAGTGAATCCTTTTAGCCACCTTATATCCTTTCTAAGCTTCATAAAATCGTCTAAATGAAGTTGAAATCAAATAGAACTACGTCGCCGGTACAGAAGGGGTTAAAGAGAGGCTAATGACAGGAGTACGGCGGAGGTTAGTGGATCTCTGTTACAGTAAGGTCTCTAAAGCCGGTATCGCCCGAGCGCTTTTATAGTCAACATTCGACGATCAAAATTTGTCTGGCAACAGTTCTGTAATATTTTGCACTGTAATCGGAAACTAGACTCATGATAGATTTACTTAGGCAACCAAAATATTCTGTATGTTGACCACATAAGCTGCCAGACCAGTGTTGGGGATACATGTTGAGTGAAAAAGCGCTCGTGTGATACCAGCTTAACTATGACTGATAACCACCTGACCTGCTGTCTGTCACTTTGCAAGCAGACAGACACATTGAAACTTGCAACACCTCGGCCGGTTCGTTCTCTGCCAAGTGATCTGGGTTACTGCTTGTCATGGGTTCGAATCTTGGTGACTATTAACATTCACCAGTTTTCTATATTTCCAGAAGTGATGATATTGTATGTCTCTGTAATAAACCTCTTTACTATATATAAAGAAAAAACTAACTTGAAAAGCAATCTAAAAATGCTTGGTTAATTAAGAATAAGGGCTGACCATCCCATTGCTTGATATCTAAGCTTGTTATAACTAAAGTATTTTGTGTATGTCTTACTAGTGTACTTATGTTCCATCTTCCTGACTGGTATTCCTAAGAATCCCTCTAAATATAACCTAATTTCAAAACGTAATATCCTTTTGACATTTGTAGGTCTCCTATACTGAGCTGAGTACACACACACACACACACACACACACACACACACACACACACACACACATACACATACACATACACACACACACACATCGGGCGGCGTCTCAAATTAATCCTCAGATCTTTCTTCGTCAAGATGCTTGATAGCCCCACGATAAAACGCGAGTCGGCCACCTCCAAGAGTACCAAAGCCTTCTATACCACGAATTATCCCACCAATGTTTTCTTTATCGCGATTATCGTCGCCAATATGTTTATAGGTATAATATTGTATACACTGGCTGTGTTTTGCAGCTTGTCTTCATATTTTTGCTTTCTCTTTTCGCCTGGTATATTTCAGAGGAGGGAGAAAAGAATATGGATTGATGAACATGTATTACTTACAAGATGCGCAAGGGAAGACCAGATATAACTGTGGCCTGTTGTTGCTTGCCTTCCTTTATTACATGTTGAGGGTTTAGGTTAATTTGTATGAAACATTCGTACGTTTAGATACTGTACACGTGACATGTTGGTTGTTGATAAAAAAAGGCAAATAATTAATTACATTAACTAAGATACTTGAACCAATTATATCCTGTTGCGACACTCCAAATATCCCCAATAGTAGGTAAACAACATGGCGGCTACTGTAAAGGAGATGGTTACCTTCCCCAATGATGGCTAGGATTGAGAGTAGCCAGGGCTGATTATAATACCACCGTGAGAGCACCCAATAAGGACCAAATTTGATCTTTAATTGCCTGGATTTTCGCTCTTGCGGTAGTAGGCAGTTTGTGTCAGCTTTTATCCCTGTCTTGCCGTTGATAAGGTTGTCGCCGTGGGTGCTTGGCGTTATCAGTAGATCAGGTGACGATTTTTCTCCATTAAGATTACGTGTGTGTTTGAGTATATGTGGAATGATTAGGGCATGAGGAAAGGGGATAATATTGTTATGATTATTGTCTCAGTATGTGATCATTGTACATTACTACGACACACACTTATCTACCGTTCGTGTCAAATCTAACGAAAACATCTATTATTATGCATAGTCAAGTTCTAGATCCCGTAATTCACATATATATATATATATATATATATATATATATATATATATATATATATATATATATATGTATCATTATATTCTACAAACGTCCTTAACATCTAACCACTTACACAATGTAATGTGTAGGGTTAATGAATAATGAATGATTGCAACTGCCGGGAATCGAACTCGGGACCCACAAACAGGACGGCAGTGATCTACCACTGTACCATCAAGAAGGTTAATGGTTTAGCACACACTCTTCATACATATACTGTACCTTGTTGATATATAGTAACATGCACTGATTGTTACACTAAACCCAACCTCACTATGATAGTCAAATGAAAGTACTGAAACACGTAGATATAGTTGGGAAGGTGGAAGGGTGGTAGTTGGGAAGGTGGAGGGGTGATGGAGGGAAGGTGGAGGGGTGATGGAGGGAAGGTGGAGGGGTGATCGTGGGAAAGTGGAGGGGTGATGGTTGGGAAGGTGGAGGGGGGATGGTTGGGAAGGTGAAGGGGTTATGGAGGGAAGGTGGAGGGGTTATGAAGGGAAGGTGGAGGGGTGATGGAGGGATGGTGGAAGGGTGATGGTTTGGAAGGTGGAGGGGTGATGGAGGGAAGGTGGAGGGGTAATGGAGGGAAGATGGAGGGAAAGGTGGAGGGGTGATGAAGGGAAGGTGGAGGGGTGATGGAAGGAAGGTGGATGGATTGAAGGTGAAGGGGTGATGGAGGGAAGGTGGAGGGTTAATGGAGGGAAGGTGGAGGGGTGATGGAGGAAAGATGGGAGAGTTGTTGACTAAGGCCAGGTGTTTAGTCCATCACCTGTCTTATACCCCCACCTTCCCTCCCCTATACCTACCTCCACTCTCTCTCTCCCTCCCTCCCTCCCACCTCCCCCTCCTTCCCATCTCTCACTCCCTGATTTTTTCATCTCCCTTCAATCAATCTCGCCACCTCTACAACCAGTATATCATGGTCTCTCTCTCTCTTTCTCTCTCTCTCTCTCTCTCTCTCTCTCTCTCTCTCTCTCTCTCTCTCTCTCTCTCTCTCTCTCTCTCTCTCTCTCTTTTGAACACACAAACACTCCCCAATATAATCTTTATATTATTTTAATCCTATTTTCCTTCATAAAATAAAATGTTATCTTTTATCAGTCTTATTGTTGAATGTAGATTATTTCTCCCTGATGCATGATTCATAAATATTGATTTTGTAAATAATTACTCTAACCACGCCATTTCTTCGAACAATAAGTAAATAGTTTAGTTTACCTTCATAAAGTGTTTTCTTTATTTGTGTTATTATATCAGTAACATAGTTGCAGCAAAGTCATTGTTGTTCTAACGTCTTTATAAAGGTTATAATGTTACATTATATAGTATATTTGGAAATCATACTACATGTTAATCATGCAATCACAAATTCTCCAGCCATATTGCTAAACTGTATTATGATGCCTTTCTCCATATTATTTTAATGAGATTAAGAAGAAACTTTGAGAGTCAAAAGGGTTACACAGGAAGACAAGCAACAACCTAATCATAGTCAAATTGTCTAATGATAGCTAGAATATGATAAAACCAAGTGTCATGGTATACTGGACGGGTTAATTAAGGGGAGAGAGAGAGAGAGAGAGAGAGAGAGAGAGAGAGAGAGAGAGAGGGGTGGGGGGGGGGGGTCTGGACTCCCTCCCCTTAAATGTGTTAATATAGAGGTCATGTAGCCTATTTAGTATTGCTCATATTATCTCACCTTCTATCACTTATTTCCATAATTCTTGTCTTGATGGTGTTATGGTTAGAACGTGTAAGTTCTGTATGTGATATTCTGGGTTCGAATCCTGGGAGAATCACATGCTTTCATTAATTTGATTTTGGGTTTATTGGTGTTAAGAACGATGGTAAAAAAATATTATATTGTTCTTTTCTTTCCTATTTGTGGTCCCATCATAATACGCTACAATACCATCTCACACCATCATAACCATTAAACACAACCCAAAATCATAAAGCATTAAATACAACCAAAATCATAAACCATTAAATACAACCCAGGATCATAAACCATTAAATACAACCCAAAATCATAAACCATTTAATACAACCCAAGATCATAAACCACTTAATACGGCCCAAAATCATAAACCATTTAATACAACCCAAGATCATAAACCACTTAATACGGCCCAAAATCATAAACCATTAAATACAACCCAAGATCATAAACCACTTAATACAACCCAAACCCGCCTCACTAAATACCACCCAACTAAAAAAAAAAATCAAATCTCCCCCCGTCACCCGGCCACTTGACATAGCTATTCAGGTTTTACAATCGCTAAAACTGATGATAAAGTGCAAGAATCTTGTCGCCAGTACTAATGCCATGTACGTCATCTGTCTGGAGGTGTTGCAGATTGCTTGTGAGTGATACAATAACGGTTCGTTATTGTAGATTGCGTGTGAGCGATAAAAGAACAGTTCGTTATTGCAGATTGTTTGTGAGCTATAAAGGAACAGTCAGTTATTGCAGATTGTTTGTGAGCTATAAAGGAACAGTCAGTTATTGCAGATTGTTTGTGAGCTATAAAGGAACAGTTAGTTATTGCAGATTGTTTGTGAGCTATAAAGGAACAGTCAGTTATTGCAGATTGTTTGTGAGCTATAAAGGAACAGTTAGTTATTACAGATTGTTTGTGAGTGATAAAATAACCGTTAGTTATTGCAGATTGTTTGTGAGTGATAAAATAACAGTCAGTTATTGCAGATTGTTTGTGAGCGATAAAATAACAGTTAGTTATTGCAGATTGTTTGTGAGTGATAAAATAACAGTCAGTTATTGCAGATTGTTTGTGAGCGATAAAATAACAGTTAGTTATTGCAGATTGTTTGTGAGTGATAAAATAACAGTTAGTTATTGCAGATTGTTTGCGAGTGATACAAGAACAGCTAGTTATGTCAGATTGGTTGTGAGCGAAAAAAGAACGTTAGTTATTACGGATTGTTTGTGAGCGATAATAGAATGATTACTTAGTGTATATGTGTGTAAGGAATATATAATTACTTAGTGTATATTGTGTTTAAGGAATATATAATTACTTAGTGTATATTGTGTGTAAGGAATAATATAATTACTTAGTGTATATTGTGTGTAAGGAATAATATAATTCATAATAAGCCTAGCATAAGGTAAGGGAAGTTGTAGTTGAATGGCTATATTTCATGAAATGGTGAAGTTACGTGTTTGAATCCCGATTAATCTAGGATTGATAGTATAAGAGTTGACATCTTGGTAATATTAATGATACTAACATATATAATATTAATAATAATATTTTATGTTTACATTGCACCATAAGCCAACTTACATGCTAAACAAATCTTGCTGTTTCCAGTACACGGTATACTACTGCATTAACTAAATATCCATACAACTAAAGAAATACAATAGGGAGAAGTATATATATATATATATATATATATATATATATATATATATATATATATATATATATATATATATATATATAACTTCCCAAATGATAGAAACCTCAGCCCGATTTCTTTCATAAATGTTGAGTCATAAGACGTTAAGGGGTCAAGATTAATGTGAAGTTCGCTGGCGCTACCTATAGTTGTATACTGTAGGAGCTGCATACTGTAGGAATTTTTACTATAGAAGTTGTATTATGTAAGAGTTGTACTGTATATTGTAGTAGCTGTATGCTGAAAGAGATGTATACTGTAGGACCTATGTACTGTAGGAGTTGAATACCGTAAGAAATGTATGCACTAGGAGCCATCTACTATGATAACTTTATACTGAAGAAACTAAATGTTATATACAGGTAGGCTACTTAAGGCACTGTATACTGCAGGACCCGTGTACTATAGGCCTGATTATGCAACACAACAAAAACCTACACTCACTGATTAAGAGTAACAGCTTCGGACCGATTACACACTGCACCCTCGGAGGTCCCAGCTGCGGCTTAATTGAGTCCACGAATAAATTATGTGGTGTTTGTGGGGTGAGTCTTGGGGGTGGAGAGGGCAGGTGTGAGGGAAGAGGTGGAGAGGGGAAAGGAAATGTGTCGGGGAGAGGTGGACAGGGGAAAAGGAAATGTGTTGGGGAGAGGTTGAGAGGGAAATGTGTTGGGGAGAGGTGGGTGGAAGGTAAATGTGTTGGGGAGAGATGGAGAGGGGAAAGGGAAATGTGTTGTGGAGAGGGGAAATAAAAATGTGTTGGGGAGAGGAGATATACAGTATGTAGAAAAAGGAGAGGCGTTTGAGTAGAGATGAAAGAAGAATGTGGGGAGATAAGTGGTATGGAGGGAAAGAGATGTGTTGGGGATAGAAAGGGAGAGGTATGTGAGGAATAGGAGAGGTGTGGCGAGAAAGGTTGTCAGTGTTAGGTGGTGGCGGTGTAGTTTATGGGATGAGGGAGAGGGGAAATGTAGGGGTGACATAATGTTCAGAGGGAGAGAGGATGTGTATAGGGGGAGGGAAGAGGGGTGAGGTATTGGGAGAGAAGGGTGAGGGTGTTGGGGTATCATTGGGAGAGGGATTGTGTTAGGGATGATGAGAGGTGTGGGAGAAATAGGGAGGTAGTAGGTTGGGGTTAGGGTAGGTATGCAAGAGGTATGAAGGAAGGTGTGGGAGGATAAGATAGGTTTTTGGGGCGAGGAGGGAGTGTGAGAGGAGAACTGTTGTGGTGGGGAGAGTGGAGATTATGCAGGAGAGCGGATATATTTGAGAAGAGGGCTGGTGTTTGGATTGTGGAGGGGAGGTTGAGGGAAGAGGGGAAATATAGAGGAGGGACATACGTGCATGGTGGGAGTAATAAATATAGAGGAGGGACATACGTGCATGGTGGGAGTAATAAATATAGAGGAGGGACATACTGTACGTGCATGGTGGGAGTAATAAATATAGAGGAGGAACATACGTGCATGGTGGGAGTAATAAATATAGAGGAGGGACATACTGTACGTGCATGGTGGGAGTAATAAATATAGAGGAGGGACATACGTGCATGGTGGGAGTAATAAATATAGAGGAGGGACATACTGTACGTGCATGGTGGGAGTAATAAATATAGAGGAGGGACATACGTGCATGGTGGGAGTAATAAATATAGAGGAGGGACATACTGTACGTGCATGGTGGGAGTAATAAATATAGAGGAGGGACATACTGTACGTGCATGGTGGGAGTAATACATATAGAGGAGGGACATACTGTACGTGCATGGTGGGAGTAATACATATCTTATTGATCAAAGTATTTTTGCAGTGTAATGTACACACAAATATTTGAAAGTATGATTTAACCCAAGTTGTATACTACTTATAATTGTCAATGATGCTATGCATTAGTTTTGATTGTTGCTAAGTTAATAGTTATCTAAATATTTGCGCCAAGTTTATGGAGATTTTCAAACAGGACCCAGGACGTTAAATATTATTAAATATATCGCTAATGTCAGGGATTGCTTAAAAAGTAATGGACAATGGCTAACGTAACACCAGTATTGAAGGTAGGAAACAAACCTTGCCCTGGAAACTACCGGCCTATTTGCTTGACTTTTGTAGTTTGTAAATCCATAGCTGAATAAACGAAGTCAAATGAAAGTGCACATATGTATGCTACTTCTCCTTTTACTTTAAAACAAACAGCCTCATCAGGACACGTCAATCTGTTGTTGTTTGTATTCCCTTTGTATATCCCTTTGTATAATAGTATCCAAGTATTCCAAGGTGTGTTTTTTTTACTAAAGCGCATTATTTGATTAATTGTTGTTGGTAAATATAAATATCTTACTGCTTTCATAATTATTGAATATTAAGTGCGTAATTCATCTAAAATTGCAAAATGATAGATTTTCAATCTTGCCAATTCAAGCATAATTCACATTCACGATCAAAGTCACCCCAAGTGCACACACACACACACACACACACACACACACACACACACACACACACACACACACACACACACACAGTCTTACATAAACGAACACCTTCATTGAACCCTCTCTGTATAACGTGATGCATTCTTTACTTACATTTTGGCTATTCGTAGATGATTGAATTTAGCTAGAAAGGATCTGTGGGAGTCAAAAGGATAATTAACATAATATGTTACCCCTTTGGTTGCTAGTTATCCTTCCGACATGTACATTTTTAATTTAAAAAGCGCAATCTGTCTGAAAAAGGTTAATTGGGTACCACAGACAATAGGTATTGATTTGTCATATTATAGTGCTAGGAAAACAAGTATATATCTAACACGGACAATAATGATATACATAATATTCTGATGAGCATTGTCTGTGTTCATTAATTTTGTATACAGGTTTATATTATACACCTTTGATCAAGTCATATTATTTCCAGATGTGAAATTTACTATATTTCTTATACATTTGCTCTGAAGTGGCCTTCCAATCAAGCAGAGAATCTTAAAAATCGAAAACTAACCAATGTTCCGAAGAGAGAGAAATCGCATATGCAGTATTGCGATCTCTTCAGAGAGAGAGAGAGAGGGAGAGGGAGAGGGAGAGAGAGAGAGAGAGAGAGAGAGAGAGAGAGAGAGAGAGAGAGAGAGAGAGAGAGAAAAAGAGAGAGAGAGAGACCCAGAGAGAGAGAGAGAGAGAGAGAGAGAGAGAGAGAGAGAGAGAGAGAGAGAGGAGGAACAGAGAGAAGGAAGAGAGAGAGAGAGAGAACAAAAAGGAGGGACAGATAAAAGGAGGGACAGAAAGAAGAAGAGAGAGAGAGAAAGAGAGAGAGAGAGAGAGAGAGAGAGAGAGAGAGAGAGAGAGAGAGAGAGAGAGAAAAGGAGGGACAGAGAGAAGGAAAAGAGAGAGAGAGAGATAAAAGGAGGGACAGAGAGAAGAAGAGAGAGAGAGAGAGAGAGAGAGAGAGAAAAGGAGGTAAAAGGAGAGAGAGAGAGAGAGAGAGAGAGAGAGAGAGAGAGAGAGAGAGCGCAGATGTTACAGCCACCACTCTTTAAACAACCATACAACAAACACTTGCCCCACGCTTCTCCACTTCAACACTTAAGGGGAGACAGACAGTTTTTCTAGACCCCCTTTTCCCTCATGTTTAGCCCCACTAGTTTTGAGATTTTAAGACGTTGGTTCCATTAGTTTGGGGATTTTATGACTTTTCACCCCATTTCTTTGTCAATAATAGTACCCTTCGTGCCATTTAGGTGTCGATTTTTTCCTGACGAGCTTAAGCGAGCCTGTAATTTTAGGAGGAATCGGCCTTTGGCCGAGAAATTTTTCTGCCGAAACATGTACAAATCTATCTTGAAGGGGGGTCTAGGGGGTATTATTCTAAGCTTGATGGAGGTCTAGGGAAGAAACTAAAATAATATATGAATAAATAAATTATTATCCCAAACAAACAACCACTGTCCCCTTAAGGCCCTGACCTCCTGGTTTCCAGCTTGTTCTTGTATGTTTTGTCTCGTGTTACTTGTCTCGTGTTACTTTAAACTATTTTGAGAATCTTGTTTCAGTTGATTTACTCAGTACATTGTGTCAGTGAAAACTTGATTTTTTTCTTTGAATCCTTAATGGGGGGGGGGGGATTTGCCGTATGCATGAAATTAATTCGATAAGTTCAATTAATATACAATTCTTCATCTTAGTTGATGAATATAACATGCACCAAATTTCGAGACTGCAGATAATGGAGAACTCATCAACTGGATATGCATATTATTTTCAACTTTGTTTTTAACAAGCCTGCCATCAGCTAATGAGTATTCTTTATTTTATGCATTTGTTAATATACTTCCCGAATATTACGAAAAATTACATTGATGAATTGGATCATACTATTTATATATATATACTGTATATATATATATTTCCAAAAGCGTGTGTGTTCGTATTGTACTGCATCATGAATTACAAAGAATTATCAAGTCAGAACATAGTTGATGATCGGAAATATTCAGAAAATTCTAGGGCGTCAAGATAATAAAATTATTACAGACGGGTATGTGAAAATTATTACAGACGGGTATGTGAACATTATTACAGACGGGTATGTGAAAATTATTACAGACGGGTATGTGAAAATTATTACAGACGGGTATGTGAAAATTATTACAGACGGGTATGTGAAAATTATTACAGACGGGTATGTGAAAATTATTACAGACGGGTATGTGAAAATGTGTCATGAATGAACAAATTGCTGCCATCTACAGTAGTTGCAGTAAAAGTAGTCATTGCCATATTGTAAAAGTTAAAGTGTATACAAATGTGTATTACAAAATTAGGCGTATTAAGTTAATTATCTTTCTATCTTTATAATGCCTGTCTTAAAGGGGGCGAGGTTAGTTTGCTCCCTAGACCTCCATCAAGCTTTATAAAGACCCTCCCCCCCCCCCCCCTTCGAGATAATTTGGTGTATTTTTCGGTAGATAAATGTCCCGGCCGTGTCGTCCTAAATTACAGATTCGCTTGTGCACTCGCCAAGAAAACCAACGACACTCAAATGGTACGAAAAGTCTTAATATTGACAACAAAATTAGTCAAAATGTCTTAAGGGGAGATATCCACTTGAAGCATTTTTTTTCTTGACTCCTTTCTCCCTTATGTTTAGCCCCATTGTTTTCCTAATGTTAAGACGTTCGCCCCATTATTTTGACGATTTTAAGAACTTTCAACCCATTTCTGTCAATTTTAAGACCTTTCGTGCCATTTAGATGTCGATTTTATCCTGGCGAGCGATAGCGAGCCTGTAATTTAAGAGGAACCGGCTTTCAGCCGGGAAATTTTTCTACCGAAAAATGTACAAATTTATCTTGAAAGGGGCTCAAGGGGGTGTAATCTTAAGCTTGAAGGATATCTAGGGACCAAACTAAAAACCTCCCCTTAAGCTACAGTATATCACGAATAAAGGAAAAGATATAAACTGCTTGAATAGCTTGGATACGGACTGTCAGATAGTATGTGGTCCAGATATGAAACAGACAATTATAATAACCCACATACTATTATACCTTTAAGGGGACATTTCCACTTGAGGGACTTTTTTCTTGACCCCTTTCTCCCTCATGTTTAGCCCCATTGTTTTTGAGATTGTAAGACGTTCGCCCCATTAGTTTGGCGATTTTAAGAACTTTCACCCCATTTATGTCACTTTTAAGACCTTTCGTCCCATTTACGTGTCGATTTTTTTCTGGCGAGCGATAGCGAGCCTGTAATTTAAGAGGAACCGGCCTTCGGCCGGGACATTTTTCTACCGAAAAATGTACAAATTTATCTTGAAAGGGAGTAATGGTGTAATTTCAAGCTTGATGGAAGTCTAGGAAACACACTAAAAACCTCCCCTTAAGGGAAGGATTTTGTTTTCTGGACCTCCTTCTCCCTCATTAGTTTTGAGATTTTAAGGCGTTTGCCCCATTAATTTGACTATTTTAATAATAAATCTCTGTGTTCCTCTTTCACCATCACTGTTCCTCTTGTGCATGTCCTCCTCTCCTCATGTTTACTTTCCTCTTCCCCTTCTACCTCCTCTTTTCCCTATTCTGCTTCATTCGTTCCCCTCCTCCCCATCTTCATCATCATCATTTGTTTCCTCCTTCTTCCTCCGTCATTTATTTTGTCTTCACTTGTTTTCCTTCTCTACTCTTTCTCTTACTTCTACTTTTTCTTCTCTCCCTCTCTCCTCCTACTCTTATTTTTTTTCTTCTTCTTCCTCCTCCTCCTCCTCCTCCTCCTCCTCCTCCTCCTCCTCCTCCTCCTCTTCTTCTTCCACCGTCATTTATTCTGTTTTCTCCTGTTTTCCTTCTCTACTCTTTCTCTTACTTCTACCTCTCCTCCTCTTCCTCTTCCTCCTCCTCCACGCAACAGCCCTACTGGTTCATCAGATTACAAAGTCAATTATGTGAAGAGTTGCGAGTCATGGGCATAGAGAGGTAGGTAGGTGGGGGGGATGGAGGGATAGGAGGGTAGGGGTTTATATGGGAGCCGCCACGTGCCTATGATTACCTCACACACACACACACACACACACACACACACACACACACACTCACTCTCTCTCTTTCCCTATCTGTCTATCTCCAAATTACATCCACTATTTCAACATACATACAAATATGGACAAAAGTAGTGGTCGGATTGAACAAAACTAATTAATCTAGTAACTGTTCTTTCTTTCTAAGCATTCAACTACCTCAGAGACACACTGCTCACCGTGTTTCTTCGTTATAATGTTATATATTTAATTCAATAGCTTTACATCTATCTAATCCTCGAACTATTGCTTCATATACCTATCAGAATTATTCTTGCAACGTATTCACAATTCATAAAAAACATACCGCATTCCATACATACTTATATTTAGAATCTTACTATTAAAACATGTATTCCAAACAACCACAAACATCTTCCAATCTTGTTTACGTATTTATGAAAATTCCAAATAACTGTCCAACGTTACATTAGTTCAACTAAGCACTAACTAAAATAGATGTATCTATCACTCTTGAAATACCAATACTTTTACTTACATACTCGTATACCCCAAACCACCCAACTTATTTATCATCCCACTCTCCCACTGTCACCCTTTTCACCCACCTATCACCCCACTCTTCCATTGTCACCCACCACACCCACCTATCTACCCACTCTTCCACTGCCACCCACCTATCACCCCACTCTTCCACTGCCACCCACCGACCTCTACACCCACCTATCACCCCACTCTTCCACTGCCCTCTCCACCCACCTATCACACCACTCTTCCACTGCCCTCTCCACCCACCTGTCACCCCACTCTACCACTGTCATCCACCACCCTCCCCACCCGCCTAGACCACCATCGCACCCATCTATTAACCTTCACATTTTTGTATTCGACTCTTAATGAACTTGTCTACACTCATTAATGGTATGGGTGTCCAATATCGTCAATATACAGCATACTGTTTACCTACCCCCCCCCCCCCACCACCACCATAAACTGCTAAGGATGCAGGATAATTCTAGTAGTTAGAATAAATATTTAATTCAATGAAATACTTGTTATGTACTTCTTTCCAAAAGCGTGTTTGTTCATATTTTACTGTATCCTAAATTACACCGACATATCAAGTCCGACCATAGTAGATAATCGGAAATATTCTGAATTTGCCAGGGCGTCTTGACAATACAATGATAAATTAAGGGGAGACGGGCCGTTTTTATTTTTTTTTATTTTTTTTTTTTTTTAATAATTAATTTCTTTATTCGTTAGTTTCCTCGCTAGACCTCAATCAAACTTAGAAAAACACCCCCTAGACCCCCCTTTCAAGATAAATTTGTACTTTTTCGGTAGAGAAATGTCCCGTCCTCTTAAAATTTAAGGCTCGCTTTCGCTCGCCAGGAAAAATTCGACACCTAAATGGCTCTAAAAGTTTTAAATTTTACAACGAAATGGGGCGAAAGGTGTTAACATCGCCAAACAAATGAGCCGAACGTCTTATAATATAATAACAAAATGGGGCTAAACACAAGGGAGAGAAAAAGGGGGCCAGAAAAACGACCCACCTCCCCTTAAGTGAACCAACAATACATATTTAAGTTATTGGAATTGATATTGGTTTTGTTTATATGCATTGTTGTTCTCGTTTGCAAATGTGGGTGTACTTATGTTGATGATGTGTATATCATGTACAGTTTATTATACTGTGTAATTTATATAGGTGTGTTTAATTCTTAGAGGACATTAATGACAAGTTATCATCAAATCCTAACTGTTATATATTTCTGTTTCTTGTAGGTGAGTTGTCTTCATCCCAACTGATTGCTGAAATAAGGTACAGTGATGAAACAACTTTTAAATACAATTGTTTATTTAATATCACTGAATGTTCATGAAAGGAAAACTAGCAACATCGAGAATACACTTTTAATTTTGTATTTATTTTCGTTTTCTATGTGGATGAGAGAGACAAAAGGCAGAGCTGCCTGTGACAAGTGCTTCCCCCACAGTTGAAAGCAGGTAGGGACGAAAACACTTAAGCCAGACCGAATAAACTCAATTGGGGACTAACAAACTACCGAGCCAAACTCAGCTGGTAGGGACGATTTTTTTTTTTTTTTTTTTTTTTGTGACAGAAAGAAGTGGTGTGCTTGTTTAGTGTAGTGAAGTAGATAGCAGGAGGAGGTGTTTGTGAGAGCTAGCTGGATCACTCTGTATAATTGAGGCACAAACAGAAAGAGTAAGGGAAGCCAGACAAATGAAACAGGAGTTCCAGCAACTCTTTATCATATGCCTATACTTGAGGGCGTAGTACTTGTTTTTTGGTCTATGTATTTATCTATTAATTTATATTTGAGTTCCCTCGCTAGACCTCCAACAAGCTTAACAAACAAAAACCTAGACCCCTTTGAAGATGAATTTGTAAACAAATTCGGTAAAAATAACGGTCGCTGTCGCTCGCCAGTAAAAAAATCGACACCTAAATGGCAAGAAAGGTCTTAATATTGCTAAAGCAATGGGGCGAAAGGTCTCAAAATCGCCAAACTAATATGCTAAACATGAGGGAGAAGGGGATCCAGAAAAATCGACTACCTCCCTCAAGTTAGATTAGCCAAAATTGGTCACGTATTTCGCAAGAATCCCTGACCTGCATTGGCACCAGTTAAGGGGGAAAGGTTTATTTTTTGGTTGATTATTTCATATATATATATATATATATACAGTATATACAGTATATATATATATATATATATATATATATATATATATATATATATATATATTATTTTGTTTAGCTTCCTCCCTAGACCTCCATCAAATTTATAGAAAACATCCATTAGATCCCCCTTCTAAACTAATGTGTACATTTTCGGCAGAAAAATTTACCGGCCGAAGTCCGGTTCTTTCAACATTACAGGCTCACTATCGTTCGCCAGGGAAAAAATTAACACCTAAATACCACGAAAGGTCTTAATATTGACAAACTAATGGGCCAAACGTCTTAAAATCTAAACACCAATGGGGCTAAACGGAGGGAGAGGGGGAACTAGAAAAACCGACCCAACTCCCCTTAACCCTTTGAGTACCAGCGACGTGTGTTACATTGTAGTCCTTCCCAAGCTGAAGAAAATCGTCTAATAATTCCCAGAATATGATGAAAAGGACGTCGCTGGTAGTGAACGGGTTAAGGGTCAGACTAATTAGGGTGTTTATGCTGATATATGACCCTTCCCTGCTTCCCATGCTCGTCGTCAATCCGTCCCGACAGTATATCCCACACGCGCATACTTTATCAACTCTTAGGCCACGGGATCCCGCCTTTCTGGATATATATATATATATATATATATATATATATATATATATATATATATATATATATATATATATATATATATATATATATAGTTTCCTCCCTAGACCTCCATTAAGCTTAGACAAAAAACTCCCAAGACCCTCCTTCAAGGTAAATTTGTAAATTTTTCGATAAAATTTGTAAATTTTTCGATAGTAACATGTCCCGGCCAAAGGCTGGTTCCTCTTACATTACAGGCTCGCTATCACTCGCCAGGAAAAAAGTAACACCTAAATGACACGAAAAGTCTTAATATTGACAAAGAAATAGGGCGAAAGATCATAACATCGCCAAACTAATGAGCCGAATGTTATAGCATTTGGAAACTAATGGGGCTAAACATGAAGAAGAAGGCGGACCAGAAAAAATTGCCAATTCTTGGGTTACAGAGCTGGACAGAATAGGAGTGGGACTGTGTTGAAAGGCGGGTGCCTTGCATTCCGAAGAACACTGATTGTTGTAATATCAATAGAAGAGTGAGAGAGATGCAACATTGCAGCGTATAGAAAGAGATTGTAAGGAACTAGTAAGAGGAAGTGAGTTGATGAGACCAAATGCTTTTGACTCTACTCTTTTGAGAAGTGCGGTATGGATAGAGCCTCCCCACACATGCGAACAATACTCAATACAGGGGTGCACTGTGCCCCGTTACAGAGCAAGAAGCTGTGCAGGGGAAAAGAAACTACGGAGACGGTTGAGCACACCCAACTTTTGGGAAGCCGTTTTAGCAAGATTGGTAATATGATCTTTCCAAAAAAGGTTGGATGAAAAAGATGCACCTAGAATATTGAGAGAAGGGCTGATTTGTGTATTGTTGAAGAATAATTGATAGTCTTACGGAAGATTGCAATGGAGAGATAGAGGGAGAAACTGGGTCTTGGAGGCGTTGAAAGTAACAAGATTTTCTCAACCCCAATCAGAAATAATTGATAGATCAAAAGATAGGCACTCTATGGCCTTGACATGTGAGTTTTGGAGTGTTTGCTGGCTGGGTTGATGTGAAAAACTAGTTGAATAGTGTAAGGTAGAGTCATCAGGATATGAATTGATAGGACTAGAGGTACAGTTGAGGAGATCATTAATACATAGTAGAAAGAGAATTGGAGACAGGACAGAACCCTGAGGAACACCGGAGTTGATAGGTTGAGGAAGTGAGCGATGACCACCCACAACTGCAGCTATGGAGTGGTCTGAAAGGAAACTAGAGACAATGGCACAGATGGAGGGATAGAAACTGAAGGAGGGTAGTTTGTAAATTCTAGATTTGTGCCAGACTCTATCGAAGGCTTTTGATATGTCTAGCGCAATGGAAAAAGCCTCACTGAAGTCCTGAAAGGAGGATGACCAAGAGTTAGTAAGATAAGCAAGACGATCACCAGTAGGGTGGCCCTTAAGGAAACCATACTGGTGACCCGATAGTAGATTGTGGGAAGATAAATTCTTAAGAAATTTTGAGTTAAGAATAGTTTCAAAAACTTTAAAGATGCAAGATATGAGAGCAATTAGGGGAGGTGTGGTGGAGTGGTCATGCCACTGGATTGGTAATCCAATGGACCTGGGTTCAAATCCCGATATGTCAATGGGAAGATATTATTGGGATTGAATTTGTGCTGTACCTAGTATCAGTGCATTACCACAAAGCCCACCGAAATGCCAAAAAAAATACCCTCATTGTTCCCTGATTAAATAACACTGTATGAATATTCTAATATTCAAAATATGTTACAGGGGGACAATGCCTAGTGAGTTCACTGCTCAATAGGTGGCGTTCTGAGAGTGAGGGTCTGAGTCTGGAGGGTGAGACGGTGAAGCACTTGAGCGAAGCAACCAGCCGCTTCAGAGATGGAGCTGCTTCGAGCCATGATGGATGCTTCACATGTCTCACTCCCCAGACTGGAACAAGACCTCATGGGCTTCACCGTGTTGAGTGGTGGAATGTACAAGCTCTCAGCCTATGCCGGAGAGGGAGTAGGCCTAGTTGGAATATAGAAAAAAAAAAAAAAAATTGACAATAGTTGGAGGATTGAGAGCGGTCACTCTTCTTTGAGACAGGTTGAATAAGAGCAAGCTACCAGCAAGTAGGAAAGCGTTAGAGGAAAGGCAGAGACGAAAGAGTTTGCCTATGCAAGGAGTCGGTATGGAAGAACAGTTTTTGTGTGTAACAGGAGGAAAATCATCCGGTCCATACGCCTTCTTAGTATTAAGCCCAAAGAGGGCTGAGAGTACAGCCTTAGAAGATATTATTATATTGGGCATAAGTAAGTGAGAGGAGGGTAGAGAGGGAGGAGTAGCGCCGGAATCATCCAAGGTGGAGTTTTACCGAAAATTTGAGCGAAGAGTTCAGTTTTGTCAGAGTAAGAGGTGATAGTGGAATCGTCAGAGTGGAAAAGAGGAGGGAAAGACAAGGAAGTGAAATTGTTTGAGAGGATTTTGGCTAAATGCGAAAAAGCTTGGGAAGAGCTCGAGTTGGAAAGTTCAGAGCAATTGTTATTGATGAAAGAGTTTTTGGCGAGTCCAAGGACAGCTTTGGGACAGAGACATACAGTATATAGTACGGGATTCTTGAGTATGAAGGCGAATCTATAGATTGCTTTCTCACTTCGTAGGTTATTAAATATATTCACAGCTGTCAGTAGCACATGTTCTCTTATTAATATCTTATCCCGGTAATAGGTCAATTATTTAACCCCTTGAGGGTTATGACGCGTTTTAACAGTTTGTTCTGGCTATCGGTAGATTATTTTTTTCAGTTTAGGAAGGAATTGTGAGAGTCAGAGAGATGATTGAGATAATTTGTACCCTTTTGACTGCTAGAGGCCCCTCCAAAACTGAATATTATCTCCTAATAATAGCCAGAAAATACTATCATAACGCGTCATTATCTTCAAGGGGTTAAATAACACTGTAACGGTAGTCTATTTTTTCACCTGGCAAAATATTCAAACTCCTAGCAGCTGATTAGTTAGTACAGAAGGAAAACTATGCAACAGAGATGTCTCTGCATCACACTAATACCACATTTTCATAATAATAAACATATATTGCTTTAAGTGTTAGCTAAGTAAATACAATGAAGACATGGCAATTTACCGTCAACTAACACTAACCAAACTATAGTACAGTCACTCATTTACTTCAGCCGGGATTCGAACCACGCACAGTCAAGACGAGAACATTTTTTCTTGAGAATGTATTCCATTTCATACCAAGTTGTAGGAATGGAATACTTTCCCCAAGTAGGATTTCTACATCTTCTTAATATACAGTATATAGGAAATGGTTAACTATTTGTTATCGCACCGTGTAGTTGATAAAAGCATGGACTCTCGTCCTGACTGTCCGTGGTTTAAATCTCGGCTGTGAGTGAAAAACATTTATGTAGCTCGCGTGTATTAGTGAGATCTACGAGATATGCAGTAGTTTATATATACTGTATATATATATATATATATATATATATATATATATATATATATATATATATATATTATTTTATTTTATTTTATTTTTTCAAAACTTAATAGAGAACTAAGGAGCAACCTAAAAATAAACATAAATATATGAATACATTTAAAACACAATTAGGGGTGAAATATATAGAAAACCCCATATTCCCTTTACAGCCTGTGCATTTTTACTATACATTAACGTACATTAGACAAAAGGCTAATAAATGTTATGTTAGCACTCCATACTCCTAAACCGGTGCCTTTCAGCCTCCTTGTTGTGTTCCCGTTCAACATATTATACCGGCAATAGTGATCTAGTGGTTTGCAGGGTAAGGGGGGATGTTCGTATTTATCTGCTTTTTTTATTTGTCTTTTTATTTGTGTCTTATATTTTCCTCCCTAGACCTCCATCAAGTTTAAAAAAAACACCCTCTAGACCCCCCTCCAGCTTTAAAAAACACCCCCTAGACCCCCCTCCAGCTTTAAAAAACACCCCCTAGACCCCCCTCCAGCTTTAAAAAACACCCCTAGACCCCGCTTTAAAAAACACCCCCTAGACCCCGCTTTAAAAAACACCCCCTAGACCCCGCTTTAAAAAACACCCCCTAGACCCCGCTTTAAAAAACACCCCCTAGACCCCGCTTTAAAAAAAAAAACCTAGACCCCGCTTTAAAAAACACCCCCTAGACCCCGCTTTAAAAAACACCCCCTAGACCCCCCACCAGCTTTAAAAAAAAAAACCTAGACCCCCCTCCAGCTTTAAAAAACACCCCCTAGACCCCCCTCCAGATAAATTTGTAAATTTTTTTGGTAGAAAAATGTCCCGGCAAAAAACCGGTTTCTCGTCAAAATATAGGCTTGCTAACGCTCGCCAGGAAAAAAACCGATACCTAAATGTCACAAAAGGTCCTAATATTGACAAAGAAATAGGGTGAAAGGTCTTAAAATCGCCAAAGTAATGGAACAAACGTCTTAAAATGTGAAAACTATTGGGGCTAAACGTGGGGGAGAAGGGGGACCAGAAAACCGACCCATCTCCCCTTAAAGTGTTATCTTATCAGTAATCTATTTTAGGTTCAGTTCCAGATTCCAGGGTAAAAGATCTCAGGAAATACGGAAGGCAACTGTACATTTCTAATTATCTATATATAGCGAGCATCTCACATACCGTCCCGACCACACCACACCTGAAGAATGATACACCTGCACACGCACACTCACACACACATACTCTCACACTATCTATTTTTCTCCTCTGTGCAATCCTTTATTTTGGGATTTTGCTATCTTATTAGTCCTGACCACCTCGTTTGGAACGTAGGGTCTGTGTGGCCAGCAGGGTTGTTTGATTTAAATCAAGTTGATTTTTATCACCGATTTAAATAAAAAAAAAAAAAATTTAAATCACTGATTTAAATCATAACCTTATCATTATTTGAAAACGAGAGGGGAAAGAAGAAAAATTAAGCAAATTGGTTTTATGAACACCAATTATATTATTGTAGTATAATTATATCATAATGAGACTTAATAAGTGGTGCGGGGAATCCACTGTAGCTCCAGCTGACATTCTTTGCATTTGGCCCGACACCCTTTACCAGATTGTTTAGGTAATTGTTCATAATTGGATTAATTTTTCTACCTGAAGGGTTCAGTCGCACAGTCAACATCTTTGCTGTGTGACTCCTCAGTAGTAACTGACTGAGAGGCCTGGGGGCTATAGCCTATAGGCTAGAGCTCACTGGTACAGCCCTGAACAGGATGAAACAGGCTTACAGAGGATGATGCAATACTCTTCTTGGAATGGGAATTTTGTATTACACTGCTCTTAATAGTTTTTACCCCTAGTGTCTTCATTGGTACAGTACCATTAGTTAGACGAGACAGACATAAGCCTATTGTTATGAAAACGTCCATCACAGAAATAGAAAATATGTAAATTCATCTGTATTTCATGTTATATGCATTTTTAATTCACTTATTCTATCTCTTTTTAGTTATAAATATGCTAAACAATATCAAGTAGCAGTTAGATGTCATGTAGAACATCAAATAAATAAAAATAAAAATAAATGATTTATATCAAATAAATCTGATTTAACTCAAATAAATATATATATTTTTTGTTTAAATAAAAACAAAAAATGGTGGCCAGTGTATCTATGTAAATCTTCTATCTCTCTCTCTCTCTCTCTCTCTCTCAATATGAATATATATTTTGTTTTCTTCTATATTCCAACTACTCTCTTTTGGGCATAGGCTGAGAGCCTGTACGTTCTACCGCTCAACACGGTGAAGCCTGTGAGGTCTCGTTCCAATCTAGGGAATAAGACATGCGAAGCACTGTGATGCGAAGCACCCATTCACGGCTCGAAGCAGCCCCATCGCTGTAGCCGCTTCGCATCTGTGCTTCACCCTCTCACCCCTTTGACTCTGACCCTCACTCTCATTTCTGGAAATTAGAATTGAAAAGGTTCAGCACTAGTGTTTATGGAAACTTTTCACATATATGATCTGTTCTACCTGGAACAAACTTCCCTCACATATTTTAAGCATTTATCCAGTAGAGCAGTTCAAAAAGAGAGCAGATAGTATTTTGCACACTCCGTAATGAGTGTCGTGCACTAAACAGTATCTTTCCTTCCACTCTGAGTTTCTTCCCGGAATGGATCGCAAGGTCTCTTGATATATTAATTATTCCTTTTAACTCCTTGACCCACATCTAGCTATAGCATCATACACCGTGAGGACCACCACCATTACCATACGTGAGCCATATTATACACCATTAGCAGCCTCACACCTTTCATCAGACTCACACTTGTTGCATGATTTACACTCCACACCTGCCCTAGATCTCTCGCTCTCTAACTTTATCTCACAGCTCTCTCTCTCTCTCTCTAACTTTATCTCACAGCTCTCTCTCTCTCTCTAACTTTATCTCACAGCTCTCTCTCTCTAACTTTATCTCACAGCTCTCTCTCTCTAACTTTATCTCAGCTCTCTCTCTAACTTTATCTCACAGCTATCTCTCTCTCTCTCTAACTTTATCTCACAGCTCTCTCTCTCTCTAACTTTATCTCACAGCTCTCTCTCTCTCTAACTTTATCTCACAGCTCTCTCTCTCTCTAACTTTATCTCACAGCTCTCTCTCTCTCTAACTTTATCTCACAGCTATCTCTCTCTAACTTTATCTCACAGCTCTCTCTCTCTCTAACTTTATCTCACAGCTCTCTCTCTCTCTAACTTTATCTCACAGCTATCTCTCTCTCTCTAACTTTATCTCACAGCTCTCTCTCTCTCTAACTTTATCTCACAGCTCTCTCTCTCTCTCTAACTTTATCTCACAGCTCTCTCTCTCTCTAACTTTATCTCACAGCTCTCTCTCTCTCTAACTTTATCTCACAGCTCTCTCTCTAACTTTATCTCATAGCTCTCTCTCTCTCCCTCCCCCTGTTCCTATGTCTCACCTTACTTTCCATTTAAGTTGAAATGCGTATGGCACGCATTAGAGGTTTATGTAATCAACAATATAAAACTAAATTGGTTTGATATTGTTGATTATAGGAAGATGTTTGGCCAAGATGTTTGAACACTGTAAATACAATCTAGTCACAGTATCTAGACTAGGCTTGTTCTCACCTGTGTCTAAAGTGAGTGGAATTAGCTTGTCGGTGTGACTAGATATTTGGTTATTGAGACGAGATTGTAGTCACCCCAATATCCTCTATTCGGGTAGTGGGGTTTTTTTGTATTTTGTTTTTGTATTTAAATATATATATTATAGTGTCCTCGCTAGACCTCCATCAATCTTTAAAAAAAAACTCCCTATAGACCCACTTTCGAGATATACAGTATTTCTACATTTTTCGGTAAACAAAATTTCCGGCCGAAGGACGGTTCCTACTAAAATTACAGGCTCGCTGTCGCTCGACAGGAAATAATCGACACCTAAATGGCACGATACATCTTAATATTGACAAAGAAATGTGGCGAAAGGTCTCAAAATCGCCAAACTAACGGAACGAACGTCTTGAAATCTCACAACTGATATGCTAATTATGAGGGAGAAAGGGGTCCAGAAAAAGGGAATACTTCCCCCATAACGCTATCTGGCTTGACGTCTTGAGGGTTATTATCATAATTTGTTTAACTATTAATAATATTATGCTTCTGTTTGGCATTTTCAAGCAATGTATCTTAGTTTGTGTTCTAGGCTAACAAAAACGCCTTCCTAGACTTCTTTCAAACTAAAAATACTAACTCAGATCCCTTTTAAGTTAAGTTTGTACATTTGTCGATATATATTTTCCGAGGGTTAACTGCCATGTGGTTAGCTTTTTTGTTTTATCTATTAATTTATTTATTAATGCAATTATTAGTTTCCTCGCTAGACCTCCATCAAGCTTAGAAAAACACTCCCTAGACCCCCTTTCACGATACATTTGTACATTTTTCGGTAGAAAAATATCCCGGTCGAAGGCCAGTTTCTCTTAGAATTACAGGCTCGCTTTCGCTCGCCAGGAAAAAGTCGACACCTAAATGGCACGAAAAGTCTTAAAATTGACAACGAAATGGGGCGAACGTCTTAAATTCTTAAAACTAATGGGGCTAAACACGAGGGAGTAAGGGGTCCAGAAAAATTACCCATCTCCCCTTAAAATGATAGATGACGAGGTTAGGCTGTCATGTGGTCGTATGACAAGTTGGTAGTATCTTAAGGGGGGATGGGCCGGTATTCTAGACCCCCTTCTCCTCGTGTTTAGCCCCATTGTTTTATAGATGTTAAGACGTTCGGCCCATTAGTTTGGCGATCTATCGTCCATTTCGTTGTCAATTTTTAGAAGTTTCGTGCTATTTAGGTGTCTATTTTTTCCTGGCGAGCGATAGAGAGCCTGTAATATCAATAGGACCCGGCTTTCGGCCGGGAAATTTGTCTACCGAAAAATTTACAAATTTATCTTGGTGGGGGGTCTAGACCCCCCACCAATATAAATGTGTACATGTCTAAGCTTGATGGAGGTCTAGCGAGGAAACTCAAACATAAATTAATACATGAATTAATAGACCTAAGAAATAGCCACCAACCCCTTAAGGGGAGATCTCCACTTGAGGGATTTTTTTCTTGACCCCTTTCTCCCACATGTTTAGCCCCATTGCTTTTGATATTATAAAACGTTTGCCCCATTAGTTTAGCGATTTTAAGAACTTTCACCCCATATTAAGACCTTTCGTGCAATTCAGGTGTCGATTTTATCCTGGCGAGCGATAGCGAGCCTGTAATTTAAGAGGAACCGGCCTTCGGCCGGGAAATTTTTCTACCGAAAAATGTACAAATTTATCTTGAAAGGGACTCAAGGGGGTGTAATTTTAAGCTTGATGGAGGTCTAGGGAACAAACTAAATACCTCCCCTTAAAGTGAGAGACGACGTGGGTTATCAATAGTAAATGTGGACACTTTTTATCATATAATCTGTTCTAACTGAAATCAATTGCCGTCACTAGTAAAAAGTAGCTCTTCAGTACTACAGGTTAAGGGAAGATGGGTCGCTTTTCTGGTCCCTCTTCTGCCTAATGATTAGCTCTATTAGTATTCAGATTTTAAAACGTTCGGCCCATTAGAGTGGCGATTTTAAGACCTTTCGTCTCATTTTGTTGTCAATGTTTAGACCTTTCGTGCTATTTAGGTGTGTTATTTTTTCCTGGGGAACGATAGTGAGCCTCTGATATTGGGACGTTTTTCTACCGAAAAATTTACAAATTTATCTAGAAGGGGATTCAAATGGATGTTTTTAAAGTTTGATGGAGGTCTAGGGAGGACACTAAAAAAAGGATAAATATATGAAATAATCGACCCCAAAAAATAAACCCTTCCCCCTTAAATGATGGTTGTTAGTTTGCTCCCTAGACCCCCATCATGCTTTTAAAAATACCCCAAAGACCCCCTCCCCCTACTTATTTGGTTTTCTTCCAAATAAATGTGTACGTTATTCGGTAGGAAAATGTATCGGCCGATGGTGCTATTGCTCACCAGGAAAGATTCAAAACCTATATGACATGAAAGATATTAATATTGACAAATATATGAGGCTAAACATATAAATATAGCCTAACTAATGGTGCGAACGTCTTAAAATATCAAAACTAATGGGGCTAAACGTGAGGGAGAACGGGATCCAGAAGAAACAAACTCCCCTTAAGAAAATAGATAGTATTGTGTCCAATTTGCAACGATATATACGGCACGACTTTCTGTTTCTCTCCTTCAGTACAGTATGTGTCTGGATTTAGAATTGTTAACTCTTTAAGTATTCGAGAACGCCTTTTCTCTTAATTTTGGCTAACATTAGACAATTGTACGAATGTTTTGAAGACCCTCTGGAAATCCAATCGATAGAATCTGTCTTGTAGAAGCAACCAGAATAAACGGAAGAAACGCTTCCTCGCATCTTGAAATGGTGAAGATACGAAATATATCCTTGAAACTCTTTGCGACTCTCTCTCTCTCCCCCCCCCCCCCCCACGATCTCATTTTCTTATACACGTTCAATGGGAAACTTCTCTAAATGGTCCTCCGCCAAAAGAGGCCCTATAAAAAGTGAGTGGTGCAAGGTGTGGACTCTGCCTGTTATGGGAGGCTTATGGGTGGTTCTCGGTGCTATCTCCACTTTTACACGACGATTTACGAATGAGAAACATGATCGATTTGGTGAATGTGTGTTGGTGTGTATCTCCGTGTGTGTACTAATAATAATAATAATAATAATAATAAACGGTGTGTGTGTGTGTGTGTGTGTGAAAGAGAGAGAGAGAGATAGAGTTAAATAGATGTACAGAGTGAACAAACCTTACGGTCCCTACTATAAGGCAGTCCGGACTTAATGCTAAAATCGAATTTTCTACGAAGTGGAAGACAAGGATAGCAAAGCAGAAGAGAGAGAGAGAGTATGTATGTGTGTGTCTGGTTGTATATCTTTTATAGGTTATACTGTATATGTGCATGTGTTTAATCCATAATTATAATGTGCTGTTGCAGAGTTCATTAATATCATTATAATTTTAGTGCCTGGATTTAATTACACATATACTTAAGAATTCTAATAATCGTAACCATAAATAAATCCAAATGAGTATTACATGTTAATTTATTTATATCACAACATTTTGTTTTTGTTTTCATTATCAAACGACTTTCAGTTAGTGGAGAACATTAACTTTACTGTGTACACCTTTAAGGGGAGGTCTCCACTTGAGGGATCTTTTTCTTGACCCCTTTCTCCCTCATCTTTAGCCCCATTGCTTTTGATATTATAAATCGTTTTCCCCATTAGTTTTAGGATTTTAAGAACTTTCACTCCATATTAAGACCTTTCGTGCCATTCAGGTGTCGATTTTATCCTGGCGAGCGATAGCGAGCCTGTAATTTAAGAGGAACCGGCCTTTGGCCGGGAAATTTTTCTACCGAAAAATGTACAAATTTATCTTGAAAGGGGGTCAAGGGGGTGACATTTTTAGATTGCTGGAGGAGTAGGAAACAAACTAAAAACCTCCCCTTAATATCCATTCGAAATATATAATAAAGGATAATACTTATTACCTCAATTGAATTTAACTGGGCAATAACAAGTTTAATTGTTTGAGAAATGCACACTCACACTAACTTGAACTATAGTCCGTTCTTTCTAGGGATGATATTATAGTTTTGATCATATTGAATTTAGATCCAAAGGGTAAGTTAATGTATTATGTACCAGTATTGCCGAATATTTATAATTCGTATGGATATAGTTGAATGTAAAGGAAGCAAAGAACACCAGTGGCATCAAAATGACGGAGATTAGCCGATCTCTGTTATTATTGTAGATATGTTGAATAGGTTACCGAGTGCTATAGTGGAATCAAGAACGATAGAGAGCTTTAAAATAACATGAGATAAGCATATGGGTGAGATGGTTGGGTGTGAAAGGGATCTGCCGTGTATACGCCAATCGGCGGCTCTCTGCAGACTCCCCGTTTTCTTATGGTCCAATAGGTTACGTGCGCCAACCAACCACAACGAATCCAGAGCAAGTTTTCTGTCACATATATTTTTGGGGTAACTACGCTGTTTTATCATTAGCACGGGTTTAGATACGAGGGGCTCCAGGCTGTTTTAACTAGCGCTGTGGAGTAAGAAAATACTGAAAATTGTGGGGGGACATATTATTTATTATTTAGTATATTAATTATAATTAATTAATTATTAATGTATACATAATCATACATTGTAACAGTTTGTTTTAATGGTTCAGTGAACATTTGCTGTACTTACAATACATGAGCACCAATTCGTAACCATGTATACAGCCTTTGCAATACACAAAGGCCTAACTTGAATAAACACGTGCTGATGAGTCTTAGAATTACCGCAGATTGATGTTTACAGGCTAAAATGAAAACCAAGGTCCCATAACACGTATGGGTACAGTCGTGCGTAGGAATATTTGAACACCTTATAGTGATGAGAACAAGACGATGAGCGTTAAGGGGAGATGAGTCGTGTTTCTGGTCACCCTTCTTCCTCATGTTTATCCCCATTATATTATAGTTTTTAGCCCAACATATCTAATTAATAAAAATAATAACGAATATAGAAACAAAACAACATCAATAATTATAATAACAGGTCTCTTTATTGAAGTTTGAATCCCCTAGACTTTAGTATCACGGGTACTTCGGTTAATTCAGTGTAGTTATCTACCCTCTCACTTGTCTCTACTGAAAATCTCCATTGATATCCAGAAGCTAACAAAGAAACTGCCCGTGTATGGTAATGACTGACAAACAATGCTAAAGACTCCAAATTATTAATGTCGCCAGTTGACCACCTGATTTACTTGTTTTCAAGTATGGCTTCGTAAGCGACAATATTTGGTCGTTTGTCGCTTACGTATGTTTTGTTCTTTTAAGGAAGCGTAGTGACATTAGTGTAAACAGTATTTATTGTTTGTAATAAGAACAACATGTGGTTTTCTCCCAACAAAATGAAGCGTTCAAATACGGAGCTGATATTTATTTTAATTTATGTGTAAGACTTAATCTAATCAGTCTTAAAGAACATATATTTTATAATACGCTAATCCGTCTTAAAAATGTCACGTTGTTAGGTAACCGAATCATGAAGGAATTAATTATTTTCTATTGTTCTGATGATTGTTTCTACAAAATTCAGCTTTAGAAAAGATCTAGGTAAGCATTAGTTTAAAACAGAGTTGTATATTTTTGGAATAGATTGCCAAGAATAGTGGTCAGCTCAGGAACAGTAGAAATGTAAACTGGGTAGCAATGTATATTATATGGGTTGGGTGTGAATGGTATCTGCCAAGTGTGAGCCAGTTAGCTTTACTTTAATCTAGGAGTTTCCAAACAATTGTATTGCACTTAGGGCGAAGTTGTTAGAATTTAAGATTTAATCCTTTACCTCTTCTTCCATTGTAATTACTCTTTATAACCCGTGTAAAATCATCTGGCAGTAGCATAATCGTTCTTCTCATTCAGTTCAATTACTTATTAATTTCCCTGCGTTGATAGAATTAACTCCTATACCGGCGACGTCTTTTTAAATTTATTCGTGCTATTTTCAGACGATTGTTTGCAGCTTAAGAATAATCTGTGGTTGTAGAAAGGGTGAAGTGAGGTAGTTCGAAGCCTGATAATTGCTGGAGGCCCTTCTTAAACTGAATAAAATCGTCGAATGATAGCCAGAATAATGTTAAAAGGACGTCGTCGGTGCAGAAGAGGTTAACTGGTAGACTTCATAACAGTGCTTAGGGAATTAAGGGGAGCTGGGTTGTTTTTCTGGTCCCCCTTCTTCCTCGTTATTAGCCCTATTAGTTTTCAGATTTTAAGACGTTCGGCCCATTAGTTTGGCAATTTTAAGACTTTTCGCCCCATTTCTTTGCCAATATGATGACTTTTCGTGTCATTTAGGTGTCGATTTTTTTCCTGACGAGCGATAGCGAACCTGTAATTTAAGAGGAACCTACCGTCGGCCAGGACATTTTTCTATCGAAAAATGTACACACTTATCTTGAAGGGTGGGTGTTTTTAATAAGCTTGATGGAGGTTTACGGAAGAAACTAAAAAAAAAACACTATGAAAAAACAAAAAAACATAAATGAGCAAATAAATACGCTCATCCCCCCTTAACCCCTTCAGTACGATGACGTCATTTCAGTTCATTGAGGCAGAATGTAAGTGATTGTTTTGCCCCGGGAAAGATCTCTGGGAATCAAAGGGGTAACAATCGTCTCGCTCACCCTTCTACTACCTCCCACAATGTCTTCTCAAGCTGAATAGAATCGTCTAATGATAGCCAGAATATAAAAGAGAAAGGTGTCCTCGTACTGAAATGGTTAAGGGGAACCATGGCTTTACTTATATTGGTCAACTATACAGTCGGGATCAAAATATTTTTGCCCTTTCATAACTTCATTTTTCATCTACTCTATAATACTTGCTGCACACATTTATTTGCGCTAGCTACAGTTCATACATATACATATCTATCTATATATATACATACACACACCGTATCAACCCTTCCAATATATAATGACTCCTTTCTTTATTTTATTCTGGTTATCACTACACAATTTTATGCAATTCAGGAAACAGCCCTAGAAGTCTACGGAGTCAAAACTTACTCATTTACGCCCCTTGACTCTCACAGATCCTTCCTAAGCTAAATAACATCGTCTAATGATAGCCTGTTATAATGCGTCATAATCCCCAAGTGATTACAATTAAGTATTAAGGATTTTGTCGAGATGGCATTACATGACTTTTGAGCTGTTGATGGTATTACATGACTGTTCATGTTGCTGCGTATTACTGAGGATTTGTGGCGTCATAGCCTTGGAAGGATGTTGAGGGTATTACATGACTGTTCATGTTGCTGCGTATTACTGAGGATTTGTGGCGTCATAGCCTTGGAAGTATGTTGAGGGTATTTAGGTATTTTTAGATATTCATTTGCACACATGTTAAGTAGTGGGTATTTGGGTTCTGGATTTATTTATTTTTCACAGAGGAATCCAATAATACTTTGTGGTTGTTGTAATTATGTATTGATACAGTATAGTTTATCTGCTTTATGTTTGACTTTGAGTACTAACTTATTCATATATTTGTTTTCAATGATCAATATAAAATATATTAATTATACTTTTTGTCATTCACTTATGTCTTGAAATTTATTATTTCTGATTGTTGTATTATAAGGTATAAATTTTAACTTTCCTTAAAACGATCATGCAGAATACTAAGAGGGGACATAAAACACATATTAAGATAAAATATATATAAACTATTTATTTTGTATATGGCTTGGACCGCCTATTATAGAGCTGCCGGATGACTGTACATAGGCATATCATGCATGACTAGAGGCACGGGTGACTGGGACTTGTTGGATGAACACATGCACACACACACACACAATTTCTCTTTCTCTCTCTCTCTCACACACACACACACTCACTCACTGGATGGACTCTTATTCTCTCACTCTTTGGATAGATTCTTACTTTCTGGATGGACTCTCTCACATACATTCTCTCTCACTGGGGTATCTGAGCCACAACCTGTTGTTGTGATCTGGCGGGACAGGCGGCCTCTGAGTGTTTGTTGAGCAATGACATCCTACTGAAAGTCTTGTGGCAGGTGGTGCAGGCGTACTTCTTGACATGGGCGTGGGTCTGGAGGTGGGCGCGTAGGTTACTGCGGTCAGCAAAGCAGCGGTCACACTGGTTACACTGGAAGGGCTTCTCCCCGGTGTGGGTCCTGATGTGGCCCTGCAGTAGCCACGGCCGTGAGAAGGCCTTGCCACACAGCTGACACTTGCACGGCAGTGTGTGGGTGCGGATATGCATCTTGAGGGCACCCAAACTTGTGTATACTTTGTCACAGTGCTTGCAGGCGAATGACTTGGCTCCTAAAGCTGCACAGTGGAACTGTTTGTGCTTGCTGAGGCCAGAGTAAGTGGAATAGGACTTGCTGCAATCTGCACATGAATACCTAGCCTCTCCACGCCCTGGGGCCGCCTCAGGACTTAGCTGACAGGGGTCGTTGTCGCTGGTCACGTCAATCTCGTCCTCGCTCAGTGATTCAGTTCCCATGCCGGAGTCTTCAGAGGCTGTGGAGCGGGGTGAGGCCAGTCGTTCCTCGGACACTTGAGGTGAGGCGAGATGGGCGGCTAGGATGGGGTGGGCGGTGGTGAGGGTGTGGTGGGTGGGATGGGCGGGTGGGTTGATCAGAGGCCACATCACCTGTCCCCGCCACCAATCCTGTTGTTGTTGTTGCTGCTGTTGTTGTTGTTGCTGCTGTTGTTGTTGTTGTTGTTGTTGTTGCTGCTGTAAGGCCGTGGATTGGAATAGCTTCAGGTAAAAATCGGCTAGAGATGGCATGCATGGTGGGCTGGCGGGTGTGGTGAGATGAGGCGGTGAGGGTGGGCGGGCCATGGGAGGTGTAGGCGTGGCAGGAGGCGGGGTAGGCGCGGCTGGGTGTACTATGGGCGTGTGTGGGGCGTTGTTATCACCCGCGTTATCATCGTGGCGGCGGCGTTTGACACTGAGGTCTTGGGGCTGCTCGTTATCTGATGACAAAAAGAGAAGATATTGTAGATTACTGAGGTTCAATACCAATACATATGAACAATTATCAATTATGATTGTGTGTGTGTGTGCGTAAGTGTGTGTGTTTTTTTATATGTATGAGTGTTGGTGCGTGAAGTGTTTGGATAGTTATGTAAATCTGGCTACTTAATATTCTGAACTAGAGGTGACAGACCAATATTGTAGGCTAGGATAATATATTTACAACCACAGATATACCCGATCAACAATGACACTACTCGTTTTAACAATTTGTTTTTTACTGAACTCGTGTTTGTACCTAGCTAGTAAAATGTACAACATATAGCACTCGAACATTATCAGGTCATTGTGCAATGATTACGAAAATTAATTTTACAATTCAGTGTGTTAGACCAGTGCAGAAAAAAAAACGGGCATGAAAACCAAATATAATTTGATCATTCAAGATACAATCTAAAATCAATAATCAAACCAAGTTTTATCGCAAATGATCAATATTTATTATATCAAATACCGGTATATCAACATAAAGACTTTGTCATACTACGATGTGTTTACTTTAATTGCACTGTTGTTCGTTGCAATCTAAATTACATTACCAAAACACCCCAAGTTACTGGTACACATTACGCAAGAAACAGTAACTTTAAATGATAATTGTCTCTAAACACATGTAAACAAATTTACATAATATATTTCAACTCACCATAGTCGTTGTTGGACTTGTAGTACGCAAGGGCCCTTTTCTTGGGCGGGCAGTGAGAATAGTTCCTGAAGGCGTCGCTAACCATGGTGCAATCCATCACAAAACTTAACCAGCACTAGTTTCCCATACGGAGTCACGGTGGCTACTGGGTATCTTCGGCCAGGTGCTTCGATTTTATAACCCTCCCATCCAGATGGCTCTCAGGAAAACAATACGGGCCAATGGGAGCCGCGCCTTCCTCTTGCCCCTCCCACTCTGGGCGGAGATACGTAATACACAGCCAATCGGGAGGCAGACAGGTGAGTTGGATGCTGCGTGGGGGATGTTACGTGGCGAAGTCCGGAGATGCAAATACTTCGTTTTCTTTAGTAATCTCTATGTAAAATTGCTTTCAAAATTTCACAAACTTGCAGACTGATAGAATTAAGTATTTGGAGTCGCATGAAATCAAATATAATTGCAAATAATCTCCTAGCTCCGATAAATCGTAATACCTCTCGTATGGTAACCGCGACGGAAGAAAGGTGTCTCCGGAATCGTTAAACTCGCACGTGCTCACTCCAGGTAATCACACACACACACACACACACACACACACACACACACACACACACACACACACACACACACACACACCTGCGCACCTATACTCTCGCCTCTGTACCGCATGACCACAGAGGCGGAACTTTAGGATCGTGGTATATAGGGTGTTTTGAAAGGGCAGATGCATACCGTTCATAAAGTACCTAGTCCCGTCTGCCTCTTTATCAGAATTTAATTAGGAAGAGAGGCCCGATCGGTGATGTATCGCCCGGAAGCCTTGGTGTTATGATGTTATTTTGGTGATGCCTGGTGTTTGTTGGTGAATGTGTTGTGGGTGTTGGTGAATCTGTATGTGTGTGTTTGTATTTGCGTCTGAAAAGTGTGTATGTGTGTGTTTGTATTTGAGTTTGAAATGTTTTGGTGTATGTTTTGTGTATGGTTTTGTTTATGCTGGTATGAGTGTATGTAGGTGTGGGTGTACAGTATATGTATTATGTATGTGCTTGAATGTTAGGTATATTAATGATGTTAGGTTGTTCCCGAGATCATGCTGCTATGTTGTGTTGATGATACCTAAGGTTATGCATTGCAGGTTATGCATTATCACTATAGTCTATTGTTTTCCAACTGACGGTAAATTGAATCCCTTAGCAACTAATTTCTCACCACGTAATGGAAATATGTGAAACTACAATGTCGCTGTATCATATAAACTACAATGTCGCTGTATCATATAAACTACAATGTCGCTGTATCATATAAACTACAATGTCGCTGTATCATATAAACTACAATGTCGCTATATCATATAAACTACAATGTCGCTGTATCATATAAACTACAATGTCGCTGTATCATATAAACTACAATGTCGCTGTATCATATAAACTACAATGTCGCTGTATCATATAAACTACAATGTCGCTGTATTATATAAACTACAATGTCGCTGTATCATATAAACTACAATGTCGCTGTATCATATAAACTACAATGTCGCTGTATCATATAAACTACAATGTCGCTGTATTATATAAACTACAATGTCGCTGTATCATATAAACTACAATGTCGCTGTATCATATAAACTACAATGTCGCTGTATCATATAAATACCAAGTTTTCATAATTAACATAATATTTTGGTACAAAATCTTCATAATAACCGATTAGTCAAGATCACAACATGACAAATTACCGTCAGCTGCAAATAAACAGACTTTAGTGGATATGTATGAGTGAATGTGTTTGAGTGTTCCTGTCTAAGGGGAGTCAATTTGTGTGTGTGTCCGAGTTTAGTGGATATGTGTATGTAGAGCATGTCAGTATGTGAGAGCATATGTAGGTATGTGTTGTATAAAGTATGTGCATGGGTTGCCGCGAGATGTATTTGTATTTGTGATGCCCGATGATGATGAAGTCTAAGTGCTCGGATGGCAGGATAATGGGGAGGGAGGGGGGGGGGGGTTGTAAATTACGGTACAGTCACAATCAATGGTTCTCTGACAGCCCTACTATGTAATTTTAAGGGGGGGGGGGTAGTGCTTGTTTGTTTGTTTATAAATATATTGATTCATTTCTCAGTTTCCTCGCTAGACCTCTATCAAGCTTTAAAAAAAACTAGACCCCCTTTCAAGATCAATCTGTACATTTTTCGGTCGGGTTCCTTCTAAAATTACAGGCTCGCTATCGCTCGCCATTATAAAATCGACACCTAAATGACACGAAAGGTACTAATATTGAAAACAAATGGGGTGAAAGGTCTTAGAATCGCCAAACTAGTGGGTCGAACGTAATAAAATCTGAACACTAATGGGGCTAACATGAGGAAAAAAAGGGACCAGAAAAACGACCCATCTCCCCTTAAGGGGAGGTGTTTAGTTTAGTCCCTAGATATCCATCAAGCTTAAGATTACACCCCCTTGAGCCCCTTTCAAGATAAATATGTACATTTTTCGGTAGAAAAATTTCCCGGCTGAAAGCCGGTTCCTCTTAAATTACAGGCTCGCTATCGCTCGCCAGGATAAAATCGTCACCTAAATGGCACGAAAGGTCTTAAAATTGACAGAAATGGGTTGAAAGTTCTTAAAATCGTCAAAATAATGGGGCGAACGTCTTAAAATTAGAAAAACAATGGGGCTAAACATGAGAAAGAAAGGAGTCAAGAAAAAAATCCCTCAAGTAGAAATCTCCCCTTACGTCACTGTTACAATTCCTCAGTACTGCCCATGTATGCGTTTGTAATAACCCTTGAAGAGCCTATTTCTTTCACATCGTGGAATTGTCAAGTATTATGTTCCTCTCTTCACATTTCTTGCAAATATCTTCAAAGTTTTCGGCAAACTATTAATTTTGACTGTACGTTATGGCATTTGTGAAATAAGTATATACGCAAACTATGTGTGTTTGTATATAGTGTGTTTGTATATAGTGTGTGTTTGTATATAGTGTGTTTGTATATAGTGTGTGTTTGTATATAGTGTGTGTTTGTATATAGTGTGTGTTTGTATATAGTGTGTGAATTGTATATAGTGTGTGAATTGTATATAGTGTGTGTTTGTATATAGTGTGTGTTTGTATATAGTGTGTGTTTGTATATAGTGTGTGTTTGTATATAGTGTGTGAATTGTATATAGTGTGTGTTTGTATATAGTGTGTGAATTGTATATAGTGTGTGTTTGTATATAGTGTGTGTTTGTATAGTGTGTGTCTGTATATAGTGTGTGTTTGTATATAGTGTGTGTTTGTATATAGTGTGTGTTTGTATATAGTGTGTGAATTGTATATAGTGTGTGTTTGTATATAGTGTGTGAATTGTATATAGTGTGTGTTTGTATATAGTGTGTGTTTGTATATAGTGTGTGTTTGTATATAGTGTGTGTTTGTATATAGTGTGTGAATTGTATATAGTGTGTGTTTGTATATAGTGTGTGTTTGTATATAGTGTGTGTTTGTATATAGTGTGTGTTTGTATATAGTGTGTGTTTGTATATAGTGTGTGTTTGTATATAGTGTGTGAATTGTATATAGTGTGTGTTGTATATAGTGTGTGAATTGTATATAGTGTGTGAATTGTATATAGTGTGTGTTTGTATATAGTGTGTGTTTGTATATAGTGTGTGTTTGTATATAGTGTGTGTTTGTATATAGTGTGTGTTTGTATATAGTGTGTGTTTGTATATAGTGTGTGTTTGTATATAGTGTGTGTTTGTATATAGTGTGTGTTTGTATATAGTGTGTGTTTGTATATAGTGTGTGTTTGTATATAGTGTGTGAATTGTATATAGTGTGTGTTTGTATATAGTGTGTGAATTGTATATAGTGTGTGAATTGTATATAGTGTGTGTTTGTATATAGTGTGTGTTTGTATATAGTGTGTGTTTGTATATAGTGTGTGTTTGTATATAGTGTGTGTTTGTATATAGTGTGTGTTTGTATATAGTGTGTGTTTGTATATAGTGTGTGTTTGTATATAGTGTGTGTTTGTATATAGTGTGTGTTTGTATATAGTGTGTGTTTGTATATAGTGTGTGAATTGTATATAGTGTGTGTTTGTATATAGTGTGTGAATTGTATATAGTGTGTGAATTGTATATAGTGTGTGTTTGTATATAGTGTGTGTTTGTATATAGTGTGTGTTTGTATATAGTGTGTGTTTGTATATAGTGTGTGTTTGTATATAGTGTGTGTTTGTATATAGTGTGTGAATTGTATATAGTGTGTGTTTGTATATAGTGTGTGTTTGTATATAGTGTGTGTTTTTATATAGTGTGTGTTTGTATATAGTGTGTGAATTGTATATAGTGTGTGTTTGTATATAGTGTGTGAATTGTATATAGTGTGTGTTTGTATATAGTGTGTGTTTGTATATAGTGTGTGAATTGTATATAGTGTGTGAATTGTATATAGTGTGTGTTTGTATATAGTGTGTGTTTGTATATAGTGTGTGTTTGTATATAGTGTGTGTTTGTATATAGTGTGTGTTTGTATATAGTGTGTGTTTGTATATAGTGTGTTTGTATATAGTGTGTGTTTGTATATAGTGTGTGTTTGTATATAGTGTGTGTTTGTATATAGTGTGTGTTTGTATATAGTGTGTGTTTGTATATAGTGTGTGTTTGTATATAGTGTGTGTTTGTATATAGTGTGTGAATTGTATATAGTGTGTGTTTGTATATAGTGTGTGTTTGTATATAGTGTGTGAATTGTATATAGTGTGTGTTTGTATATAGTGTGTGTTTGTATATAGTGTGTGTTTGTATATAGTGTGTGTTTGTATATAGTGTGTGTTTGTATATAGTGTGTGTTTGTATATAGTGTGTGTTTGTATATAGTGTGTGTTTGTATATAGTGTGTGTTTGTATATAGTGTGTGTTTTTATATAGTGTGTTTGTATATAGTGTGTGAATTGTATATAGTGTGTGTTTGTATATAGTGTGTGAATTGTATATAGTGTGTGAATTGTATATAGTGTGTGTTTGTATATAGTGTGTGTTTGTATATAGTGTGTGTTTGTATATAGTGTGTGTTTGTATATAGTGTGTGTTTGTATATAGTGTGTTTGTATATAGTGTGTGTTTGTATATAGTGTGTGTTTGTATATAGTGTGTGTTTGTATATAGTGTGTGTTTGTATATAGTGTGTGTTTGTATATAGTGTGTGAATTGTATATAGTGTGTTTGTATATAGTGTGTGAATTGTATATAGTGTGTGAATTGTATATAGTGTGTGTTTGTATATAGTGTGTGTTTGTATATAGTGTGTGTTTGTATATAGTGTGTGTTTGTATATAGTGTGTGTTTGTATATAGTGTGTGTTTGTATATAGTGTGTGAATTGTATATAGTGTGTGTTTGTATATAGTGTGTGTTTGTATATAGTGTGTGTTTTTATATAGTGTGTGTTTGTATATAGTGTGTGAATTGTATATAGTGTGTGTTTGTATATAGTGTGTGAATTGTATATAGTGTGTGTTTGTATATAGTGTGTGTTTGTATATAGTGTGTGTTTGTATATAGTGTGTGAATTGTATATAGTGTGTGAATTGTATATAGTGTGTGTTTGTATATAGTGTGTGTTTGTATATAGTGTGTGTTTGTATATAGTGTGTGTTTGTATATAGTGTGTGTTTGTATATAGTGTGTGTTTGTATATAGTGTGTGTTTGTATATAGTGTGTGTTTGTATATAGTGTGTGTTTGTATATAGTGTGTGTTTGTATATAGTGTGTGTTTGTATATAGTGTGTGAATTGTATATAGTGTGTGTTTGTATATAGTGTGTGTTTGTATATAGTGTGTGTTTGTATCCTTATTGTTTATATGTGTGTATGTTCATTTGTATTCAAGTTTAGCATTTAATAGTGTTCGATGTTTCCTGTACGCATCGTATCTACACAAATAAGTAATCGTGGTGTTAATAGGTGCGTTCACAGATATGGACACTATGTTGGAGTCTTGTGACAGGTAACACAGTAAGGATATTCAGTGACATTAGTTGACCCTGGCTAGATGTGAGACCTGTGAATTCTATGAACCCCTTCGCCATGATGACGTATTTTTCGTCTTATTCTGATTACAAATAGACAATTTTCTTAAGCTTAAAATCTACCTCAGGAACTGAAAGGGTTACATAATTATACGATCTCAATAAACCCTCTGAATAACACAAGTCTTTCTTAAACTGCATAACATCGGCTAATTTTAGCCAGAATCAGAGGTAAAAAAAAAAAGCGTCATCGTGCTGAAGGGGTTAATGCGATGTTTGTGTGCATACCCCTCATTCATTATAAGAGTTAACCCCTTCACCACCATTACGTAATGTTCACAATATTCTGGTTATCATTAGACGATTTTCTTTAGCTTATAATCTACCTCTACAACTCAAAGGGGTAAATATGATCTCTATTGATCCATTTAATAACATACTGTAGGTCCTTCTTAGGGGAGATCTCTACTTGAGGAATTATTTTCTGGACCCCTTTCTCCCTCATGTTTAGCCCCATTGCTTTTGAGATTTTAAAATGTTCGCTCCATTAGTTTGGCGATTTTAAGAACTTTTGCCCCATTTTAAGACCTTTCGTCCTATTTAGGTGTCAATTTTTTCCTGGCGAGCGATAGCGAGCCTGTAATTTAAGAGGAACCGGCCTATGGCCGGGACATTTTTCTACCAAAAAATGTACAAATTTATCTAGAAAGGGAGCCTAGGGGGTGTAATTTTAAGCTTGATGGAGGACTAGGGAACAAACTAAAAACCTCCCCTTAAACTACATAAAATCGTCTAAATTTAGCCAGAATCAAGAGTAAAAATATGTCATGGGGCCGAAAGGGTTAATTGTTCATACTTAGAGACCCTATAGTAACAGAGATCGGCGCCCAACTTCCGCTATTTTGATGCCGCTGGTGTCGTAAACTTGTCTCCACACTCAAATATATATACACATACCTATGATCACCATTTGGCAATACCGGAACAGGATATCTAGTTTGGTCATTGGGTCTGAATTCTACATGATGAAAACACGAAATATAGCGTGATGCTTAGTGTGCGGTATTTCGGTGTGCATATCCTAGGTTCGAGTCCTTGGAGTACCACAGGCATTCATTAATTTCATTTATTTGTAAGTGTATTGGTGGGTTGGTGAAAAATGATATGCATTGATATTGACGGCCCCAAAATGTCGCCCACAAAGCAAGCTGGCCAGTCTCTCTTACTACAGGGGCTCTAGTTTTTACTTGACATGAGCCCTTGTACGCGGATAGGTCTCAACTTGTCTTAAGGGGGGTGACCTGTTTTTGTTCTGTCCTTTTCTATCTTTCTCTGGCTTGTATCCATTTGGCCCCATTCAGCCTACTGTGTATCCCCATCCAGGTGTCATTTTTTTAATGGTGAGCGGTAGCGAGCCAGTATATTTTTTATTTTTGTTTGACAGCAGGCTAAATTTGTACATTTTTCGATGGAAAAATGTTTCCGGCGAAGCCGGATTTCTTCATATAATGCTGGCTCGCTATCGCTCGCCAGGAAGAAATCGACACCTAGATGGGGATAAACGTCTTAAAATAGTTGGCTGAATGGGGCCGAATGGATACAAGCCAGAGAAAGAGAGAAAAGGACCTATATATTTTGGCCTATATATTTATGTATTCATATATTTTTTAGTTTTCGCGCTAGACCTCCATCAAGCTTAAAAAAGACCCCCCCTAGACCCCCTTGCAAGATAAATGTGTACATTTTTCAGTAGTTGCTTCTAAAATTACAGGCTCGCTTTCGCTCGCCAATAAAAAATCGGCATCCAACTCGAACGAAAGGTCTTAATCTCTCTCTCTCTCTCTCTCTCTCTCTCTCTCTCTCTCTCGTCAGTTATCAGGGTTTTTATGGTTGTTGTTGTGTGTAGCTAGGCCTATGTGCAAGTCACCCAATTCGTGAACAAACCCTATTCAATATGATTTTTTTTTTTTTTTGTATAGCTATTTTAATGTTTTAATGTTTTAATGTTTTGCTATTGACTAATAATAATAATAATGACTAACACACATAACAAAGCCACCCCAACAGCTTCCTCTCTCTCTCTCCAACACCCCTTCTCCCCTCTCTACACTCTTCAGAAAAGAAATAGGAAAAGTAGAATGTAGATACGAGGTGCCGTTGTAAAGGCTTATCCCTCAATACCTTCATCTGATCTGATCTGATGGGGCGACAGGATTCAAAATCGCCAAACTAACGGAACAGACGTCTTAAAATCTCAAATCGTATATGCTAAACATGAGGGAGAAGGGGGTCCAGAAAATAGAGGATTAAGATATGCATGCGTTACGTAAGGTATGATGTTTTTTTATATATACCATGAATTAAATTGTAGACACTAATTTAGCTTCGCTGTCATCGGGTTCAGTTCTCTCTCTCTCTCTCTCTCTCTCTCTCTCTCTCTCTCTCTCTCTCTCTCTCTCTCTCTCTCTCTCTCTCTCTCTCTCTCTCTCTCTCTCTCTCTCTCTCTCTCTATATATATATATATGAACCATTAATAGCTATGTAACCGTCGGATGTGTGGGTAAATAATACGATATACGGTATAATGTATTTACGTGTGTGTGTGTGTGTGTGTGTGTGTGTGTGTGTGTGTGTGTGTGTGTGTGTGTGTGTGTGTGTGTGTGTGTGTGTGTGTGTGTGTGTGTGTGTGTGTGTGTGTGTGTGTGTGTGTGTGTGTGTGTGTGTGTGTGTGTGTGTGTGTGTGAGAGAGGGAGAGAGGAGCGTAAAGGTTAGGAAGGTAGAGATCATAAAGGTCAGAAAGAGAGACGAAAGAAAGGATCAGGTGAAGGAGAGAGCGAGACAGAGTTACAATTAATTACAAAGAATAGCTAGTATCTCAGAGACCTTGTGATCCATTCCGGGGAGATGCTCAAAGAGGAAGGAGATATATATTGTTTAGTGCACAATCCTATAAACTAAATTTGTAAACTGCTCTACTGAAGAACTGTTTACAACTTCTGAGGAAAGTTTGTTCCAGGTAGAACAGATCTTATATGTGAACACGTTTCCACAAATACTATTGCTGAACCTTTTCAATTTATATTTCCAGCCATGGTTGCGTGCTGTGTTCATATTGAGAACAGAGAGAGAGAGAGAGAGAGAGTGAGAGTGAGTGAGTGAGTGAGAAAGAGAGAGCGAGAGAGAGAGAGGGATAAAGAGAGAGAGAGAGAGAGAATGAGTGAGTGTAAAGAGGAGGAGGAGGTAAGAGGAGAGTTGTGTCCATCATACCATCACCTTAACCACGGTCGCTTCCTCCTCTTTGTTATATACCTCTCTCTCTCTCTCTCGCTCTCTCTCTCTCTCTCTCTCTCTCGCTCTCTCTCTCTCTCTCTCTCTCTCTCTCGCTCTCGCTCTCTCGCTCTCGCTCTCGCTCTCTCTCTCTCTCTCTCTCTCTCTCGCTCTCTCTCTCTCTCTCTCTCGCTCTCGCTCTCTCGCTCGCTCTCGCTCTCTCTCTCTCTCTCTATCTCTATCTATCAAACACCCGCACATCACACACAGACATACAAACACAGAAACACACACACACACACACACACACCCACCCACACAGATATAGCTAATGGATTGATGATTAGTTAACCCTTTCAGTATTCTATGACGCCTTTTCACTTTAATCTGGCTACCATTAAGGGCAGATATCCACTTAAGGAATTTATTTGCTGGACCCCTTTCTCCCTCATGTTTAGCCCTATTGTTTTTGAGAAGTTTAGACGTTCACCCCATTAGTTTGACGATTTTAAGAACTTTCGCCTCATTTATGTCAATTTTAAGACCTTTCGTACTATTTAAGTGTCGATCATTTTCCTGGCCAACGTTAGTGAGCCTGTAATTTTGGAAGAACCGGGAGATTTTTCGACCGGAAAATTTACAAATTGATCAATTTTTTTTTTTTTTTTTTTAATGGAGGTCTAGGGAGGAAAAAATAATAAAACTAAACATAGATGAGCAAATACAGTATATGCGCCCATCCCGCCTTAAGTGTTTTTAAATCGTGTACAGTTGCGCACATAAGTTATGTTCCTCGTCATGATCATATGTATAAAGCTAAAATTAGTATGAATGAAATGAGAGTGTGGTTTGTGTAATTATCAGTTGCCCAATCTGATGGGTTAAGGGGCTAGTGGCATTTTTTTTTTTTTTTTTTTTCTATGAATTAATTTGTTCCTATATCTCTTAGTTTCCTCGCTAGACCTCCATCAAGCTTAGAAAAACACCCCTAGATCCCCCTTCAAGATCAATGTGTACATTTTTCGGTAGAAAAATGTCCTGGTCGAAGGCTGGTTCCTCTTAAAATTACAGGCTCGCTATGGCTCGCCAGAAAAAAATCGACAATAAAATGGCACCCAAGGTCTTAAAATTGGCAACTAATTGGGGCGAAGGGTGTTGAACTTACCAAACTATTGGGCCGGACGTCGTACAATCTCAAAACTAATAGGGATAAACACGAGAGAGAAAGGGGTCAGAAAAACGGGCCATTCCCCTTAACCACTACTACTGTATACACTAGTAATTCATGCAAGCGCATTATAGGTCCATGTATAAGGTCAAGACAAGAAACAGCACATGAATATATAAATACATCCTGCAGGTGGCTATTACGAACCAGCACCGAGATTATTATTATTAGTATTATTACTATTATTATTATTATTATTATTATTATTTATTGTTATTATTATTATTATTATTATTATTATTATTATTATTATTATTATTGTTATTATTACTATTATTATTATTATTATTATTATTTATTATTATTGTTATTATTACTATTATTATTATTTTTATTATTATTATGTATTATTATTGTTATTATTACTACCGGTATTTGTATTATTATTTATTATTATTGTTATTAGGCTATGTTGTTATTATTATTATTATTATTATTGTTATTTATTATTTTTATTATTATTATTTATTATTATCATTAGTATTGTTATTATTACTGTTATGTTTGTTATTATTATTACCTGGATCAAGCCATTCTTAACCTTATAGCTGTTATATAATTACGTCTATCATGAGTCACGGTTATTATATATATACAGAATATATTAACCTTATGGAAGTGTATAATTATATAGGTTACCAGCTAGCAACTTACCTTTCTTATTATGGAAGTGTATAATTATATAGGTTACCAGCTAGCAACTTACCTTTCTTATTATGGAAGTGTATAATTATATAGGTTACCAGCTAGCAACTTACCTTTCTTATTATGGAAGTGTATAATTATATAGGTTACCAGCTAGCAACTTACCTTTCTTATTATGGAAGTGTATAATTATATAGGTTACCAGCTAGCAACTTACCTTTCTTATTAGGGAAGTGTATAATTATATAGGTTACCAGCTAGCAACTTACCTTTCTTATTATGGAAGTGTATAATTATATAGGTTACCAGCTAGCAACTTACCTTTCTTATTATGGAAGTGTATAATTATATAGGTTACCAGCTAGCAACTTACCTTTCTTATTAGGGAAGTGTATAATTATATAGGTTACCAGCTAGCAACTTACCTTTCTTATTAGGGAAGTGTATAATTATATAGGTTACCAGCTAGCAACTTACCTTTCTTATTAGGGAAGTGTATAATTATATAGGTTACCAGCTAGCAACTTACCTTTCTTATTATGGAAGTGTATAATTATATAGGTTACCAGCTAGCAACTTACCTTTCTTATTATGGAAGTGTATAATTATATAGGTTACCAGCTAGCAACTTACCTTTCTTATTAGGGAAGTGTATAATTATATAGGTTACCAGCTAGCAACTTACCTTTCTTATTATGGAAGTGTATAATTATATAGGTTACCAGCTAGCAACTTACCTTTCTTATTAGGGAAGTGTATAATTATATAGGTTACCAGCTAGCAACTTACCTTTCTTATTAGGGAAGTGAATAATTATATAGGTTACCAGCTAGCAACTTACCTTTCTTATTAGGGAAGTGTATAATTATATAGGTTACCAGCTAGCAACTTACCTTTCTTATTATGGAAGTGTATAATTATATAGGTTACCAGCTAGCAACTTACCTTTCTTATTATGGAAGTGTATAATTATATAGGTTACCAGCTAGCAACTTACCTTTCTTATTATGGAAGTGTATAATTATATAGGTTACCAGCTAGCAACTTACCTTTCTTATTATGGAAGTGTATAATTATATAGGTTACCAGCTAGCAACTTACCTTTCTTATTAGGGAAGTGTATAATTATATAGGTTACCAGCTAGCAACTTACCTTTCTTATTAGGGAAGTGTATAATTATATAGGTTACTAGCAACTTACCTTTCTTATTATGGAAGTGTATAATTATATAGGTTACCAGCTAGCAACTTACCTTTCTTATTATGGAAGTGTATAATTATATAGGTTACCAGCTAGCAACTTACCTTTCTTATTAGGGAAGTGTATAATTATATAGGTTACCAGCTAGCAACTTACCTTTCTTATTAGGGAAGTGTATAATTATATAGGTTACCAGCTAGCAACTTACCTTTCTTATTATGGAAGTGTATAATTATATAGGTTACCAGCTAGCAACTTACCTTTCTTATTAGGGAAGTGTATAATTATATAGGTTACCAGCTAGCAACTTACCTTTCTTATTATGGAAGTGTATAATTATATAGGTTACCAGCTAGCAACTTACCTTTCTTATTAGGGAAGTGTATAATTATATAGGTTACCAGCTAGCAACTTACCTTTCTTATTAGGGAAGTGTATAATTATATAGGTTACCAGCTAGCAACTTACCTTTCTATTATGGAAGTGTATAATTATATAGGTTACCAGCTAGCAACTTACCTTTCTTATTATGGAAGTGTATAATTATATAGGTTACCAGCTAGCAACTTACCTTTCTTATTAGGGAAGTGAATAATTATATAGGTTACCAGCTAGCAACTTACCTTTCTTATTAGGGAAGTGAATAATTATATAGGTTACCAGCTAGCAACTTACCTTTCTTATTATGGAAGTGTATAATTATATAGGTTACCAGCTAGCAACTTACCTTTCTTATTAGGGAAGTGTATAATTATATAGGTTACCAGCTAGCAACTTACCTTTCTTATTAGGGAAGTGTATAATTATATAGGTTACCAGCTAGCAACTTACCTTTCTTATTATGGAAGTGTATAATTATATAGGTTACCAGCTAGCAACTTACCTTTCTTATTAGGGAAGTGAATAATTATATAGGTTACCAGCTAGCAACTTACCTTTCTTATTATGGAAGTGTATAATTATATAGGTTACCAGCTAGCAACTTACCTTTCTTATTAGGGAAGTGTATAATTATATAGGTTACCAGCTAGCAACTTACCTTTCTTATTAGGGAAGTGTATAATTATATAGGTTACCAGCTAGCAACTTACCTTTCTTATTTTACACTATTGTATATCTCACTTAAGGGGGGAATGGGACGGTTTTCTGGACCACTTTCTCCCTCATGTTTAGCCCCATTAGTTTTCAGAGGTTAAGATGTTTGCCCCATTAGTTAGTCGATTTTAAGACCTTTCATCCCATTTCTTCGTCAATATTTAGACCTTTCGTGCTATTTAGGTGTCGATTTTTCCCTGGCGAACGATAGTGAGCCTGTAATGTTGGAAGACCCGGCCTTCGGCCGGGACATTTGGCCTTCGGCCGGGACATTTTTCTACCGAAAAATGTACAAATTTATCTAGAAGGGGGATCTAATGGATGTTTTATTATATTTGATTGAGGTCTAGAAAGGAAACTAGAAAAATAATGAATACATGCAAAAATCGCCCAAAAAGTGAACTATCTCCCCTTAACCCTTTGAGGATTAGTCTGCGTTTTGACAGTTTATTCTGGCTGTCATTAGGCGATTTTGTGCAGCTTAGGAGGGATCTGTGGGAATTCAGAGGGTAAGGACAAGCTCAATTTACCCTCTGACTTCCGTATACCCTTCCTAATCTGTTAAAAAATCTAGTCAGAAAAGCGGCCTCGTATCTCGAAAGGGTTTATGTAATCGGTATGTATAGGTAGTTTGCGTATGTATCGATCTTGCAAGGGTTTATGTAATCGGTATGTATAGGTAGTTTGCGTATGTATCGATCTTGCAAGGGTTTATGTAATCGGTATGTATAGGTAGTTTGCGTATGTATCGATCTTGCAAGGGTTTATGTAATCGGTATGTATAGGTAGTTTGCGTATGTATCGATCTTGCAAGGGTTTATGTAATCGGTATGTATAGGTAGTTTGCGTATGTATCGATCTTGCAAGGGTTTATGTAATCGGTATGTATAGGTAGTTTGCGTATGTATCGATCTTGCACACTTATTTTCTCCGTAAGTTTATGTTGACCTAATTATTTCGTTTTCGTGTGTTGTGTTGTGTTTTGTTTCCTTCGTGTTCTTGCCAGCCTTCTTTTTCTGTAGTCATTTACGTAACTTGAGCATCATCAGTCTGCGTGCACTTTAAGTCTCTCTCTCTCTCTAATGTACACTTTGTTATTGTAATTATGAGCAGAATAACCACTTTTAAGTGGAAATATTTTTTTTGTTTATTATTAGTATCTCTCTCTCTCTCTCTCTCTCTCTCTCTCTCACAAGCACCATTTCTCCCAGCATCTCCACTCACTCATCCTACGCTAAACATCTCCCCACCGTTTCACAGCCTTTCGCCCTCTTCCATTTTCTTAAGGGGGGTGACCTGCCTTTTTTTCTCTTCCTCTCCCACTTGCTTTGGCTTGTATCTATTCGGCCCCATTCAGCCAACTGTTTTAAGACGTTTATCCCCATCCAGGTGTCGATTTCTTCCTGGCGAGCGACAGCGAGCCAGCATTGTATGGAGAAATTCGGCTTCTTTTTTTCTATCAAAAAATTTACAAATTTAGCCTCTCCCGCACTTCTTCATCCATAGTCCCATCTTTACTCAACACACTGCCCAGATACTTAAAAGAGTAGACGATCTCCATAGCCTGACCGTTCAGCTTCACCTCACACTCTGTGACTTCACCCCTTTCGAAGACCATAACCTTGCTCTTCCCCGCATTTACCTTCAAATTCCGTTTTTCGCACACTGTTCCAAACTCATGCACGGGATGGAAATACATTTTTTTCCATTTATTTTAGGTGTATAGTCTTGAAAGTTTGGCAGTTTGTAGCAGACATGTGAGTGAGTGTACAGTAAAATTTGCATTAGTTTCAGACCGTTTTTAAATAACCCACCTCAAACGGTGGTATGCCCCCTTATAAGTCCTCCCGAGCGAACCTTTGACGCTACCAATGTACGGTGCTGAAGGCGACCACCACCAGCCGACCAACTTCCTGTTCCCCTATATAAAAGGTCATGTCACACGGGAGATACATTTTTCCTGGCAATTTTCGATGGGCATTTATATTTTCTGGCAACAATTTGGGAATCTCGTGTACTCTTAAGGTAGATACTCTGAAAGTAGATAAGTTTAATGATTCGGTTAATCTTCTACAACTCTACTATATGAAATGCCAGACCAGGGTTGAAGATAAAAGTTGCCATGAAATTATTATCGTGTGATTGTCTTGAGCGCTACTACCTGCTTTGAAGCTTGCTTGTCCCTTCCCTCCTTGTTGTCTTGCTTGTTTATGATGCTTTGGCTTTTACCTTGGTACAGAGAATTTTCAGATATATAAAACAATGCCCACCCTCACAGACCCTCTTCAATGTAAATGTGTGCATTTTTCGATAACAAAAATTTCCCGTCCGAACGTCGATTGCTTTTAAGTGACAGGCTAGCTATTACTACCCCCCCCCCCCCCCCCCTAAAACAAATATATAATTACACCGAACGGGATGAAACGCCTTATTATCGCCAAGCTAATTAGGTGAAACACACACACACACACACACACACACACACACACACAGTCAAACTTCAATACTCCGGGTCAGTCCTTCTACTAGATGGTCTGTTAACCCGTAACTCACTCTGTCCCTAATAACCAGTTCTTCTAGCCACGAGATCTGTTCTACCTGGAACAAACTTCCCTCCGAAGTTGTAAACAGTTCTTCAGTACAACAGTTCAAGAAGAGAGTAGATGGTAATTTGCACACTTTGTAGTGGACTAAACAGTCTCTCTCTTGCTACTTCGAGTATATCCTAGTAGGAATGGACCGCAAGGTCGCTGAGATAGTAAATATTACTTGTAACTCCTAGTAACTCTCTCTCTCTCTCTCTCATACACACACTAAAACAAACTCACATAACACATCATCTCTTCCACTATCCTTCCACTGGCCAGCTATCCGCCATAATTACGATCATTAAGGGTTTTTTACCTGTAAAAATATGGCCAGCCCCACCTGCACACCTGTATACCCACAACACCTGCAGCACACACCCCTGTAATTTGCCCCCTGCGGAACACCTGCAACACTCACTCACTTGCTTAATTGCTCCGACGATCCCCCCTTTTGGCTCATTTGTACCCCTTTAAGGAAGCCCACCTCGCTTTTTATTTTATTTTGTTATCTTTCTCTCCCTCTCTCTTTGGCTTGTATTTCTAGACTCGTAATAATGATTAGACTATAGTGTGCATGAATGAAGCTCCAAATACTATGTGGTACCCTGTCAAAAAAATCGGAGGCACTTTGAAGGTAAATATATATATATATATATAGCTCTTAGTCCTTAAGGGGACATGGGCCGGTTTTCTGGACCCCTTTCTCCCTCATGTTTAGCCCCATTAGTTTTCAGATGTTAAGATGTTTGCCCCATTAGTTAGTCGATTTTAAGACCTTTCGCCCCATTTCTTCGTCAATATTTAGACCTTTCGTGCTATTTAGGTGTCGATTTTTTCCCTGGCGAACGATATTGAGCCTGTAATGTTGGAAGAAGCGGCCTTCGGCCGGGACATTTTTCTACCGAAAAATGTACAAATTAATCTAGAAGGGGATCTAATGGATTTTTTTTTTCTTTTTTATGGCGGTCTAGGGAGGAAACTAGAAAAATAATGAATGCATGCAAAAATCGCCCAAAACGTGAACCATCCCCCCTTAAGTTGAAACGTACTTCTCAAATAATATAACAAATACAGCCATTATAATCACCCACCCACACACACCCACACACCTACACGTGCAAGTCAATTATATCCTTATACTTTGGCCTTGTTTTGCTTGGGTAGTTTGCTTATTGCCCACCTCGCTTTGTTTGTACTCTCTCTCCCTCTCTCTTTGGCTTGTATCCATTCGGCCCCATTCAGCCTACTGTTTTAAGACGTTTACCCCTATCCAGGTGTCAATATTTTCCTGGCGAGCGGTAGTGAGCCTGCATATATATTTTTGGTTTGACAGCAAGCTAAATTTGTAAATTTTTCGATAGAAAAATGTTTCCGGCGAAGCCGGATTTCTCCATACAATGATGGCTCGCTATCGCTCACCAGGAAGAAATCGACACCTGGGTGGGGATAAACGTCTTAAAACAGTTGGATGAACGGGGCCGAATGGTTACAAGCCAGGGAAAGAGAGAAAAATATCAGGTCTCCCCCTTAAGGAATGTAATATTTGAGGCGTGCTTTACCTGTGTTCTTGCTTTTCTTGGACGTTTGCTTATTGAAAATTCCTATACATAATACCATTGTTTATTAAGATCTACATTGTTTAGGCTTTAGGCTCGTATTTCTAGACATACTCTATTATAATCGTAAATAATGATTAAAGTATTGCCGTGTTTCTAGCCAGCCAGTATCATAGACTATAGTCCGTTCATTGTAGGTGGTAGGCCAACACTATTGACCACTAACCCCTATAACCCATAAACGACTAGAGTAATCGAGCTCATGTTTCTACCAATTTAGGAAGGGTTAGCCAGGGAATAGGTGTGAACATTTTCAGCCCATTTGCTCTAACCCTTTTTAAGTTACAGAGGTTAGGGGGGCACGATTTCTGACCGACCTATAATGAATCGACGATAGTTTTTGTAATCATTGCAATGGAAGTACTGTAAAAATGGCTAGAAATACAGAAAAACTCTAGCAATCACTATAGACAACGATTGATTTGTCAAGGAATGTGGCTCGACCTTGGATTGTAACCTTTGGAAGGAGAGATAAATATGGTACGGTGTCAGTTTGTTTATCCTATAAATTTGGATATGAAATGTGACTATATTTACTAGAAGAGAGATGAATTGTTAAGCTTTTGGAGAGATAGATATATTATGGTATGGTGCAAGTTTGTTTATCCTAGAAATTTGGATGTGAAATGTGACTATATTTACTAGAAGAGAGATGAATTGTTAAGCTTATTTGCTTTAGAAGGTTCTATTTAGTTATATAGGCTTGGTGCTTCAGATTGTGACCTGGATTACAGAAGGACAAATAATATTACATTTGATTGATTGTTTAGAGTTTATCAAGGACTTCAACGTTTAGGCATCAACATGTGACCTGATTATCAGAGGAGAGATATTATGGCATAAGGTTGAGTGCTATGGAAGTTTGTTATATTATTATTTAATATTTATGCATAGACGATGATCATGTTTCTTAAGAAAATAGTTTACTATGCTTTATAATGTGGGTTTTAGTTATATAATACGATATTTGTGTTGGAAGATTATTGTGTGTACAACATGTGTAATGAGAGAGAGAGAGAGAGAGAGAGAGAGAGAGAGAGAGAGAGAGAGAGAGAGAGAGAGAGAGCCAAAATATGTAGAATATTGTGAAGGCCAGCGATTTTACGAGAGAATGAAATGCCGAATTATGAATATAAAGGAATTGGAGAAGGAAAAAGGAAAACATTTAAATAGAATTCGCCGAAATAAAATGTCTGAGAACTTCCTGCTCGCGTCCACATAACCCAAGAACTTCCTGCTCGCGTCCACATAACCCAAGAAATACAATGGCGGCCGAATCGGGGTAACCAGATACAGCCACGGGAGCCATTGTTGTTTTGGGTTAATACGGCGTTCATTGTATTACGGCTATAACTACATATTTCGTATACTAACTATAGTTATTGCGATTTTGTTACGGATATTAATTATACTTGTTCTAGTATTGGTGTTATGCAGTTATATATTAGTTTCTGATATGCTATCGGTAGTATTTCAATAATGACGAGATAGTCGATGTCGCCGAAATCGCTCAAGGCAGGGGAGACCGGGAGGAAGGCGAGGGGGTCATTGTGAATGGCATATTTTCTCTTACAACCAGAGCGGCTCAATCTAAATAAATGTGTGAACTGCTAACCATTTCCCCTCCATGTACTGTATATATACTTTTTGAAGGCTTATGCGACCCTACATTTATTTGGTCATTCCTACATTTTTTTCTCAGATTTTCCACAGTTCCTCTTTTGTCACTTTCATTGACAATTTCTTATGTGCCTAGACTATTTCCTAAAAGAGATCCTCTCTTAACCACCTCAGTACATTTATTTTTATTTGGATAAGTTTAAGCCGTTTTATTCAGATTTCAATATATGTTTAAATGTCAGAGGAGTAAAACGCATGTCAATAAATATTCTACGTACCATAGTATCTTCCTAAGCCGGATAAAATCGTCTAATAATAGTCAGAATATACAGGCACTGGACAAAATTCGACATGCTATGTAAATGTGATTATAAACCACTGTTAGTACCGAGTTACTGGTGTGCTCATGTTTTCTATTGAGTAACTTTAATTATATCAATTATTAGCTTAATTTTGCGGGTTATCATCAGTTTGTTATTAAGTCATATTTTTATATAATTATGTATTTATTTAGTTTGAACTTATAGCAAACACAGACTATGTAAACCCCCCATTATGATAGGACCAACCCACGCCTGCCGGAAGGAAGCAGAACGTCAATATTTGCTCCACGCAAAGGATAAATAGCGGACAGGAAAAAACAGAGTATGGCACCTTGTAGAGAGAGAGAGAGAGAGAGAGAGAGAGAGAGAGAGAGAGAGAGAGAGAGAGAGAGAGAGAGAGAGAGAGAGAGAGAGAGAGCAGCAGCAGCAGCAGCAGCAGCAGCAGCAGCAGAGGTGTGTTTGTGACGATCATGGGGGTTTACAATAACTTCGGACTCAGTTATTCCGGCCACTTAACACTCCGGCTCCATTCACTCCGGCCCCATCCCTTCCCCCCGTCACAGAAATCACACCAATTACAAGAGTCTGTTTTTGTTTTTCCTTTTTATTTGTTTTTCTTTGTTTAGCTTACAACAATTGCACATGCCCATCTTTAATACTCTACTATTATCAACATTGTGTAACTAAATATGTTGTTAACTAAGAAAAGTTGGCAGTAATATGACGCAGAGACATGGACATTATAAATGTTTCCATTAAGTACCGAACAATCAGCTGTGAATGAACTACATTTTCCGCCATGCGAAAATAAACTGACTATATGCTGTATATTCATTATATATTTTCGTCACTATTTTCCTACCATCCATAATCCTAACCTTCCTAATAACATTCTAACTTGGGCCTGCCATTCCCAAATCCTCGCTGTGGAAGGGCCAGGGCCGGACTGACAAGCGGCCGAAGTGACCTATTCTCTATAAAGACGATGATTATGATTGAACTATAACTACTCCTATTAATATATTTTGTATTTTATCTTTTAATCTTACATTCCTGTTACCCTAAGTTTCACAGTTGTGTTTTCCTTCTGCTTGACATGATGAAAAGTAGGGAAATAATTTACTTTAAATAACACTTATGTAGTTTATCGTGGAATTAGCGTTGTTCAATCTTCTTTTATAATTTTGCACAAGTTTCATATAATGGTCTATTCTTTATCATTTTGTCTTTATATAACTTTTGTCGTATGAATTTATGTGTAGCATTCAATATCCCCGCTTCTATTGTGAGCGCCGGAAGAGAGAGTAGCAGAGGTGTGTTTGTAGAGTCGGTTGATCATACGGGTACAGTCACTTATATAACTTCGTAGACGCTCTATGTTCTTCTTGATGCAATTATAACGAATTGGATTGGGTTTTTAGATGGAACCTGATTTTTATTCAATAATATATATATATATTTGTAATTGATCTATAGACAATTATATACACAACTTCGCTTACAGATAAACTTCCACAATTAGAAATAGGCGAGGTCCACAAACTTTTAGGAGTGACTGTACAATCGGGGGTAATAAGTGTTGTCATAGATTCCAGTGGTTTTCGCTCAACAAGTGTTATTGGTATCTTTATAGTTACTGGGAAAAGTGCTTATCCCTCAGAGTATTAGTCAGTGTCCGAAACTTTGTGAAATATCTGACAACACTTATTAACCTCGACTGTACATATCGATTTCCGGACTACCCTTTTCGCGACGCACTTAGGTTATTTTGCTCGGTACGGAAAATATACCTACCGGTAAACAAGTAATAGTTTCTTGGAATAACAATATCTGATTCGATTTTACTTATTGCCGTATTATAGGCTATTTTACTTATTGCCTTATTATAGGCTATTTTACTTATTGCCGTATTATAGGCTATTTTACTTATTGCCGTATTATAGGCTATTTTACTTATTGCCGTATTATAGGCTATTTTACTTATTGCCGTATTATAGGCTATTTTACTTATTGCCGTATTATAGGCTATTTTACTTATTACCGTATTATAGGCTATTTTACTTATTGCCGTATTATAGGCTATTTTACTTATTGCCGTATTATAGGCTATTTTACTTATTGCCGTATTATAGGCTATTTTACTTATTGCCGTATTATAGGCTATTTTACTTATTGCCGTATTATAGGCTATTTTACTTATTGCCGTAGTATAGGCTATTTTACGTTACATTAGGAAAGATTGCACGCTGTTGGATAAGGGACCTTACGTCATGTTGATTTAGCAGTCAGTTGTTTTACTATCAAATTTGCTCCTATTCAGGTATGTACAGTACGGTCGAGGTTAATAAGTGTTGTCAGATATTTCACAAAGTTTCGGACACTGACTGAGGGATAAGCATTTTTCCCAGTAACTATAAATATACCAATAACACTTCTTGAGCGAAAACCACTGGAATCTATGACAACACTTAATACCCCCGATTGTACTTTGTTTTCAACTTAGTGTCAAAAGCATCAATAAATGGCGACGCACCCATTCGAATCAGTATCTAACGCAAATGAGACAATACAATAAAATAGTGTAGCCCATCTGATGCTTCACAAATTGGCTTTAAAGGTTCAAAGATTCGACAGGGTTTAATATGATACGTGCTGAGAACTGTGCATCTGTAAGTGACTGAACCTTCGATAAGTAGTTCCCAATATTATCGCACTTTATCTATTTATCTATATACTCAGGCCCAATCCCCACTTTTCCTTTTTTTTTTTGGGGGGGGGGGGGGACTCAAGACAGAGCCCGAATGGGGACAACATAAAATTCAGACTGTGAGAAAGATCTAGGTGTGTTTGTTAGCAATGATTTGAAGCCTAGAAAACAGTGTATAAGCGTTCGTAATAAGGCAAACAGGATTCTCGGGTTCATCTCTAGGAGTGTGAGTAACAGAACTGCTGATGTTATCTTAAAACTTTACTTGTCATTAGTGAGACCCCATATGGATTATGCTGTCCAATTTTGGTGTCCTTATTACAGAATGGACATAGATTCATTGGAGAGAGTACAGCGTAGAATGACAAAAATGATCCATAATATTAGAAATCTTTCGTATGAAGAAAGGTTGAAGAAATTAGGTTTACATTCGTTAGAGAGACGCAGAGTTAGAGGGGATATGATAGAGGTGTTCAAGTGGGTTAGTGGGATTAACAAAGGGGACATGACAAATGTACTAAAGCTCAGTGATAGCGAAAGAACTCGTACCAATGGTTTCAAATTAGATAAATTTCGTTTCAGAAAAGATATAGGCAAATATTGGTTTGGTAACAGAGTTGTAGATGGGTGGAATGGACTACCAAGTGCTATAGTGGGATTAAAAACGGTAGGGAGCTTTAAGATAAAATTGGATAAGCATATGGACGAGAAGGGTTGGGTGTGAAGGGGGATCAGCCGGGTTGGGCCAATCAGCACTCTGCATACCTCCATAATCCTGCGTTAATTTCTAACCGTTTTGGTAAGATGATCCTCAGGGTATTAGAGTGTTGAGCCTATAATTGGGCTTTGTAATTGAACAGGGGTTGTGTGGGACAGGGATCTGCCTTGCTTAGGCCAATCGGCTTTCTGCAGACTCCCATTTTCTTATGTTCTTATGTTAACACAACAGAAAACAACGAACACACAAAAACAAAATACAAATTCACACACACCTAAATATAGGTGAATATAATATGGAGAATGTTATATTCTAAGTAAAGCTAATAATCTATATGCGTTCCTTGTCTATGCAGAGTTGGCAACACATTCGCGGCCAAATATCAAAGTCCTGTATCCAATTGACCAGGGATAAGGCAAACGAAAGAGCTGTCGAAATGTCCGCTTTATTATAAATGTACTCCGATGGGAAAGTTTGGGAATGGAAAGGAATGCCGGGAATTTGGGGTTTCTGTGAATTGAAGTTGTATTTGTGGTGCGGTGGGTTTATGGTGCATGACCGGTGTGTGTGTGTGTGTGTGTGTGTGTGTGTGTGTGTGTGTGTGTGTGAGAGAGAGAGAGAGCATCTAGGTCATACATAGCGAAAAGGAACAGAAGATCAAGAAAAGGAAGAGAAAGAGAGAGAGAGAGAGACATTTGATTTGAGAGAGAGAGAGATATTTGATTTGAGAGCGAGAGAGAGAGAAGGTGAGTAAGAGAGTGAGCTTTAAGCACTAATCATTATATTCACCATCTCAGAGAGCTTGCGGTGCGTTATAGGGATATACGCAAGATAACATTAAGGGACAAGTGTCTGTTTTGTTGGTATATTAAAGTTAATTCATTTATTTATCTATTCAATTGTTTCCTCGCTAGGCCTCCATCAAGCTTAACCCGTACAGTACCGGTGACATCCTTTTAATTATATTCTGGCCATGAGTAGACCATTTCATTCAGCTTAGGAAGGACCTCTAGCCATTATAAGGCTTCAAAGTATCTCGACCAACCCTTTTAACTCTCACATATCCTTCCTAAGCTGCATAATATCGTTTAAATGTAGCTAGAATAATATATAACGTACGTCGCTGGTACTCGAAGGGTTAAACAACACCCCTAGACCCCCTTTCATATATTTACCACGGTATGCAGAAATCATATACATATTGTAACCTGTGGTATTTTTTCATTACGACTTTTGAGTTATTCTGAAGGAAATGGTGTTAATTGAGGGTTAGTGGCCAAGTATTTCTTAAGACGGTTCTTGAAAGTTTCAACTGTATCGCAGTTCATAATGGTTGAAGGTAGTTTGTTCCAAATGTTACAACACGATTGAAGAAGAAGTGTTTTACTTCAATAGAATTAAATCGCTCTCCTTTAATCTTACAACCATTGTTTCTAGTGAAGTTGATCGGTCAATTGTGAAGTAATCGCTTACATTTATGTTGCTGAATCCCTTAATAATCCTGAAAACCTTTATTATATCACCTCTCAATCTGTGTTTGGTTAGGCTAAACAAATTTACTTCCTTTAAACGTTCCTCGTATGGTTTGTTTCGCAATCTAGGTATCATTTTTGTGACTGCGTTGCGAAAAAGGAGGAGGAAGAGGGAGGAGACGGAAGAGGATGAAGATAAGAGAAGAGGGAGGAGGAGGAGGAGCAAAGGAAGGGAGAAGGAGGAAGAAAAGAAGGAAAGGAGGGGGAGGAAATAGGAGAAATGAAGATCGTGAAATGAGATTTACATAATATACACTGGCCACACAGATCTTTCGATCCCAACGTGATGGCCAGGACTTAATCTTAAAGTAGAGATAGTAACCCTGAGAAGAAAAGTGAAAGGAAAGGATAGCAAAGATTAAGGCTCTCTCCCACCCTCCGATCCCTCCGGCGTACATGGTATCAGTTGAAAGTTAATGTCCTTGCCGGGGCTTGGAAATCGCTTAAAGAAATGTATACTATAGTTAGAAATGGAGAAAATCAGAGAGAGAAGGACGAGAGTGAGAGTGATGAGAGTTGGGAGGGGGGAGGGTGGGGAGGAACCAAGGAAGACGGGGGAGAGGTAAGGATACACATGTCCCTACGCCTAGTTGGCAGATGCATGATAACCTGCGCTTTCCTAAATACCTATCAATAACATTCACAAACATTCAATTCAGGTAAAAATACTTATGATGTTGTGTTAGCAAGTATATTCCCTCTCCGTAATCAAGCTGCAAACAAGGTATTTACCGTCTATACACAGTACAATATTAATTAGTTAAGGAAGGTTGGGTGTTGAGGCTAATGTGACGCTTAGGATGCACTACGGGTCATTACACGTGTTTTATTTATTGATATTGGCTTCTGTAGGCATGGTGGTCTGGCTTTGTGGTATCACGGCGCAATCTTGACATTAGCACGGTCATCATGCTCTTTTAAAATATTAGTTACTGCTTGATTGATGCCCTTGTTGGTGTTATTAGCGGCGTTTTGTGTATTAGAGGACTTGGTGAGAGAAATATAGGTTTGTGGTGTGTGGTGTTTAAAGCCGTTATGTGGAAATTAGCAAGAGGGTTGAGTAATAATATATCTTAACATATTATTGACCTTCCGCTTCTCACCTCGCCCCCACACTTTCCTTGTCTCCTTCCCTTTCTCACCGCGGTGGTGGAAGGACTCGTTGAGTTGTTTATGCTTTGTGTTCGTATACTTTGCGTGCGCGAGTGCTTCTACTATCGGTGAAATACGGGCGGGCGGACGGACGGACGGAGGGAGGGAGGGACTGATCAACGGTGGCATTTAAGGTTGTTGTTGTTGTTGTTGTTCCCCAAGCTGCCTGGTCGAACAGCCCCAAGGCCCCGAGCAAGGCCAAGGCCATAACCGAGCGCCCCCACAGAACCCTCCCCACCGACCACAATAAATCCTGGGTGACCGAAGCCACTCCATGGCGGGGAGCTGAGGAGGGTGCGGAAATGCCCGGGAAACCAAAGCCCCACCCAGGGCCCTGTGTCCCTCAGCAATTATGAAGAGAAAGTTGAGGGGCAAGGGAAAAATGTGACGCTTTGGCTTCCAATCTTGGTAGATTGGGAGGTCAATCCACGTTAGAGACGCCGTCACTTGAGATCTAGAAAATATATAAGTAAAAGGAACAGTCAGAGTAAGCTATGGGTATGGCAGAGATGCTCAGTTCTCACTCTGATAGACCAGCCCATCACCACATGACTAGAACCCAATCCTCTCAGCATCAGCTAGGAAAGGCCCTAGAAAGCCGCCTTTGGCGGGGGGATAGCTCCCCTATTTCAACCCTTTTCGGGGTTGGGCATTTAAGGTTGGTTGCATTAGCGTTGTATTGAAGGATATTACTCGAGGATTTTATACACGTGAGGCAGTCCCCGAAATTATCCTCCTGCCACACGCCATGACGCACATGTTTCATCACCACTCACAGGGCGTTTCATTATTATTGAAGTTATGATTTTGTACAGTGGTATTGTTTTTAAGTTACAATATTATTGTTGTAGGCCTATACTTCTGCTTATTTACGGATGTTGGATGATACATGCATCCACGTGTTATTATTTGTATCGATGTTGTAATTACATATATATATATATATATATATATATATATATATATATATATATATATATATATATATACTGTACATACAGTTGCCCACATACGTTCGGTTCATATCTGTGATCTTATACATGAACATATAATGCGCAGGATTGAATTACTCTTGCAGTTTTTCGGTCCGTGCGAAGCGAGGACCTCTAGTCGCCACTCATGTCGTTGTTGTTGTTCTTCTTGTTGTTATGGCGATCGATATCAAAATGGGCTATTTCTCGGTTATTACTGAACCAAATGTAATTATTTTTCACATGCATATACGCTGATCTGTCCTCTAGGCCGTAACAGAGCCCATTTTACACATTTTGGACTGGGCGCCCCTCAGATTGCCACCTTCTGCAGTAGGGTGAAGTTTATAAATAATTGCTATTTCTCGGTTATTACTGAACCAAATTGAATAACATTACACATGCATGTATATGATCTATTCTCTAGGCCGAAACTGAGGGCTTTGTTTCAATTCCTGCCAGGGCGCTCCCCAAATTGCCTCCTTCTGCAGTAGTGCAACGGTTATCGAAATTTGCTATTTCTCCGTTATTACTGAACCAAATTTTATGAGCTTACACACGCATATACTCGAATATATTCTCTAGGCCGTAACTTAGCCCTTTTCTTAAATTTCGGTCTGGGCGCCCCGCTAATCGGCGCCTTCTTCAGTAGTGGTGAAAAATGAAATGGCCACCTGTTTGGAAATTGCTAAGGCATATTTCATAGAACTCTTTATGCATAGACTCAGGCTTTAAGAGGGAACTTTAAAAAAACTTCGCCCTTGGCGGTTAACTTTAGGGCCTCTTCTACAGGAGTAGATGGGCAATTTAATCAGCTGTCTTTTGGGGTGTTTGCTTTGCTAATTTCATTCACATGCATACTGTATACTGTAGCGTGATCTAGTCCGGTTTATGAAATTTCGGCACCAGAAACTTGGGCACTGGAAACTTGGGCACCGAATTTTCGGCACCAGAAACTAGGGCACCGCATTTTCGGCACCGTGATATTTGGGCACCTAGAATTTTGGGCACCATGACATTTGGGCACCTAGAATTTTGGGCACCGTGATATTTGGGCACCATGACATTTGGGCACCATGACATTTGGGCACCTAGAATTTTGGGCACCATGACATTTGGGCACCGTGATATTTGGGCACCATGACATTTGGGCACCAGTAATTGTGGGCACCAGGAATTTTGGGCACCATTAATTATTTGGGCACCAGGCATATTGTGGTAATGGAGGCGAAGATTCTAATAATAGTGATGATAGTATTGGCAGTAGTAATGATAGTCATGACAACAGTGATGATGGTAATAACAATAGTAATGATAGTGATGTACGTAATAGTAATGATGGTAATAACATTAGTAATGATGATGGTAATGACAGTAGTATTGATGGTGCTTATTATTGTAGTAATGATGGTGATGCCAGTAGTCATGATAATGATGGTGATATCAATAATGATGGTGATTATTATAGTAGTAATGATGGTGATGACTAGTCATGATAATGGTGATATCAATAATGATGGTGATGATTATAGTAGTAATGATGGTGATGACAGTAGTCATGATAATGATGGTGATCATTATAGTAGTAATGATGGTGATGACAGTAGTCATGAATGATGGTGATATCAATAATGATGGTGATGATTATAGTAGTAATGATGGTGATGCCAGTAGTCATGATAATGATGGTGATATCAATAATGGTGATTAATATAGTAGTAATGATGGTGATGACAGTAGTCATGATAATGATGGTGATATAAATAATGATGGTGATTATTATAGTAGTAATGATGGTGAAGACAGTAGTCATGATAATGATGGTGATATCAATAATGATGGTCATCACCATCATTACTACTATAATAATCACCATCATTACTACTATAGTAATCACCATCATTATTGATATCACCATCATTATCATGACTAATGTCATCACCATCATTACTACTATAATAATCACCATCATTATTGATATCACCATCATTATCATGACTACTGTCATCACCATCATTACTACTATAATAATCACCATTATTATTGATATCACCATCGTTATCATGACTACTGTCATCACCATCATTACTACTATAATCATCACCATCATTATTGATATCACCATCATTCATGACTACTGTCATCACCATCATTACTACTATAATTATCACCATCATTATCATGACTACTGTCATCACCATCATTACTACTATAATCATCACCATCATTATTGATATCACCATTATCATGACTACTGTCATCACCATCATTACTACTATAATAATCACCATCATTATTGATATCACCATCATTATCATGACTACTGGCATCACCATCATTACCCGGTACTACTATAATAATCACCATCATTATCATGACTACTGTCATCACCATCATTACTACTATAATCATCACCATCATTATTGATATCTCCATCATTATAAGAACATAAGAACATAAGAACATAAGAACATAAGAAAATGGGAGTCTGCAGAAAGCCGATTGGCCTAAGCAAGGCAGATCCCTGTCCCACACAACCCCAATTCAATTACAAAGCCCAATTATAGGCTTCACACTCTAATACCCTGAGGATCATCTTACCAAAACGGTTAGAGATTAACGCAGGATTATGGAGGTCTGCAGAGCGCTGATTGGCCCAACCCGGCTGATCCCCCTTCACACCCAACCCTTCTCGTCCATATGCTTATCCAATTTTATCTTAAAGCTCCCTACAGTTTTAGATCCCACTATAGCACTTGGTAGTCCATTCCACCCATCTACAACTCTGTTACCAAACCAATACTTGCCTATATCTTTTCTGAAACGAAATTTATCTAATTTGAAACCATTGGTACGAGTTCTTTCGCTATCACTGAGCTTTAGTACATTTGCCATGTCCCCTTTGTTAATCCCACTAACCCACTTGAACACCTCTATCATATCCCCTCTAACTCTGCGTCTCTCTAACGAATGTAAACCTAATTTCTTCAACCTTTCTTCATACGAAAGATTTCTAATATTATGGATCATTTTTGTCATTCTACGCTGTACTCTCTCCAATGAATCTATGTCCATTCTGTAATAAGGACACCAAAATTGGACAGCATAATCCAAGTGGGGTCTCACTAATGACAAGTAAAGTTTTAAGATAACATCAGCAGTTCTGTTACTCACACTCCTAGAGATGAACCCGAGAATCCTGTTTGCCTTATTACGAACGCTTATACACTGTTTTCTAGGCTTCAAATCATTGCTAACAAACACACCTAGATCTTTCTCGCAGTCTGAATTTTCTAATTCTAAATTAGCTAGTTTATATTTAACATTTGTTTGCATCTTCCCTATCTTTAATACCTTGCATTTGTCAATGTTAAACTTCATCTGCCAATTTACTGACCATTCATGTAAGGTATCTAGATCCCTTTGGAGGCACTCTATATCGCTATCTGAATCAATTGATGTCCCTATTTTAGTATCGTCTGCGAATTTACTTATCCTACTAGTTATACCTAAATCTAGGTCATTTATGTATATAAGAAACAACAGGGGACCTAATACCGATCCCTGGGGACACCACTTTTGACTGCTCCCCATTCTGACTTGGTACCATTTATGCTGACTCTCTGCTTCCTACCAATTAGCCATGACCTAATCCATCCTAACAACGCCCCACCTATTCCATGTGCCTCAACCTTTCTCATCAATCTCTCATGAGGGACTCTGTCGAAAGCTTTACTGAAATCTAAATATATAATATCATATGACTTGTCATTATCTACTGCTTCATATACCTCTGAGAAAAAACTAAGCAAATTAGTAAGGCAAGACCGTCCCTGAGTGAATCCATGCTGAGAAGAATTGATTAAGTTAAATGTTTCTAAGTGGTTTCTCATTTTCCTAGCAATAATTGACTAGTAGTTTTCCTATGATTGAAGTGAGACTAATGGGACGGTAATTGGATGCTATTGATTTATCACCTTTTTTGAAGATCGGAACTACATTTGCAAGCTTCCAAGCTTCTGGAACTATACCTGTTTCTAATGACTTGTTAAATAGAAATGTTAATGGATAACTTAACTCATCTCTGCATTCTTTTAATACTCTAGCATATACCTCATCAGGACCAGGCGATTTATGAGGTTTCAGTCTGTCAATTTCCTTAACCACATCATTTCTACTTATAGTAACCGTACTTAACCTATTTTCTATACTATCGCTGTATACCTTACGGACTTCTGGAAACTGTGCCAAATTTTCATTAGTGAAAACGGAAAGAAATTGACTATTTAATGTACTGCACATTTCTAAATCACTTTCTGTCAATTTTCCTATAGAAGTTTTAAGGGGACCAATTACATCTCTAACCTTGGATTTATATAGTTGGTAAAAAGCTTTAGGATTATTTTTTGAGTCATTGGCAACCTTAATTTCATAATTTCTTTTTTCTTTCCTAATATCCTTTTTTACCTGTCTTGATAGATTCTGATAGTAAGCAAGTAGGTGAATTTCGCCTTTTCTAATTTTTCTATATATTCCTCTCTTTTGTCCTAGAAGATCTAATAGTCTATAATACTATCATCACTATTATTAAAATCTTCGCCTCCATCACCACAATATGCCTGGTGCCCAAATAATTAATGGTGCCCAAAATTCCTGGTGCCCACAGTTCCAGGTGCCCAAATGTCATGGTGCCCAAAATTCTAGGTGCCCAAAATTCGAGGTGCCCAAATGTCATGGTGCCTAAAATTCTAGGTGCCCAAATATCACGGTGCCCAAATGTCATGGTGCCCAAAATTCTAGGTGCCCAAATATCACGGTGCCGAAAATGCGGTGCCCAAGTTTCTGGTGCCGAAAATTCGGTGCCCAAGTTTCCAGTGCCCAAGTTTCTGGTGCCGAACTTTCATAGAACCCTCTATTCCCTGCCCATAACGGAGTCCAATCTCCAACTTTAGCCCAGGGCGCCTCCCTTCTACAGGAGTGACGAAAAATGAGATCGGATATTTCTATGTGATTAATGAAACACATTAAATGTACATACAGATACTTTCCATTAATAGTTGGATCCAACATGTCGGCCATGGCGCCCCACCATAGGTCCACTTCTACAGGAGTGGCGGAAATTGAAAACGGTTATAGTTTGGGGATAGTACTCATTTATAGTCAACATGTACACAATCTCATCTATTCGTAGACATAATGGTCAAAGTCCTATTTCCAAATTTTGCCCAGGGCGCCCCAATGTTGCTTCCCTTCTGCAGGAGTGACAGAAAATGTGATCCGGTGGTAATTAAATACATTACGTAGAATGGCACTTCATTTTAATTACCTCTGCCAACGAAGTTGAAAGAGTTTATGTTTTTGCCTCCAATGTTTGTATGTTTGTTTATTTGTTTGTTTGGAAACAATATTTGCCTCTCAAAAAGCTATTAACAGATTGTCACAAAAGTTGGAGGCCAGATAGGATATGCACCAAGGAAGAAGTTGTTTAATTGTGGAGGTGATTGGTAGAGCGCATACATCCGCCACCGTAGACGGCTGACAAAGTTATGAACCGATGTTCACGAAACCTGGTGGGCAGATAGGATATGCACCAAGGGAGAAGTAATTAAATTGTCGAAGCAATCGGTAGAGACCATACCACCGCCAGCTTAGGCGGTGGTATGGTATGCGCTTTCCAGAGTGCCCCTCATTGTTACTTCCGCCAACGAAGTTGGACGGAGGTTATGTTTCTGCTTCCGTTTGTCTGATAGTAAAACAGATATCTCAAAAGTTATGAACCGATGACAACGAAATTTGGTGAGCAAATAGAATATGCTCCAAATAAGAAGTGATAAAATGATGGAGACGATCAATAGATCGCATATCTCCGCCAGCGTAGGAGGCTCTCAAAGTTATGAACTCATTTTCACGAAATTTGGTGTATATTATTGAACCAAATTTAATTATATTCCACATGCATATACTCTCAATATTATCCTTAAGGCCGTAACGGAGCCTATGTTGTTTACATTTCATCCTGTGCGTCGTGCCTCGGAGTTAAACACGGCTGCACGGACCTGTAGTCCAGCTTGGACTTGTTTATACAGTGATTGACTCGTATGATTTGTCTTTTGATAATTAAGAGCAAACCCCCTCGCAATTCATTCATACTATTATACTTTCACACATAAGATCATGACGAGGAACAGAACTGATGTGGGCAACTGTACATAAAATAAATATAACCCACACCAGAGAGGATGAGTTCAGCATGAATTAGGGTTAATTAATTAATGGAGTAATAGATGGGGGGATAAATGAGCTCAAGTGACGAATATTGATTACCAAGGTTAGATACTGGTGCCAAACGTCTGTAGCAGTTTAATGTTGCAGGGGGTTATTTTGTATTTATGTATCACGAATATATGTTGAATGAACTGTCAGTTGTTTTGAGCTTAGAGATAATGTTGGGTAGTCAGTTAGTAGTTGTCTAATCATTCAACTGCATCATATGCTATCCAAAATTATTATAGCCAGATAGATAGAAAGATGGATAGATAGATAGACTTATCCGTAGATTGACTGACTGATTGATATACAGTAGATAGAAGAAAGATATTTGTTGGTGTGTATGCATGCGCACACGCATCTTAGCCAATCAGTCGTAGAATCAGGGTGTCAAACGAAAGCCCATTATTTTTAGTCTTTATTATTGTATATTATTATGTTTTTCCCACCAACCAACTTCACCTCTAAATTCAATTAATGAAATCAACAAATACATGTGGCACTGCAAGTACTCAACCTAGGATACTCGCATCTAAATTCCGCGCACTTATGCATTACGCTATCACGACAGTATGGTTTATAGTTTCAATTTTGTCTTTGGAAGTTATAAAATGGCCAAAACATTGCTATATCATGTTAATTTTCTTATATTTCTTCTCATATACATTCAAGGTTTCAAACAAAATTGCCCCGGTTTAACACCCTGCATAGCATATAGAATACTACACGCATATTACATAATAATGCACGCACATGTTCCCCACGTGCAACTACATGCTCAAGGTTATGTAATCACCACCACAAGATGAAAAACTTAATATTAATAATCTGTTTCTCCCCGACTTAAAACACGTCCCAGACACGTTTGAGAAGACGTCTCATGATGAAGGTTGACATAGCCAGATATTAAGGGGGGTCACCTGTTTTTTTTTATCTTTCTCTCCTTTTCTCTCTTTCTCTGGCTTGTATCCATTCGGCCCCATTCAGCCAACTGTTTTAAGACGTTTATCCCCATCCAGGTGTCAATTTCTTCCTGGCGAGCGATAGCGAGCCAGCATTGTATGGAGAAATATGGCTTCGCCGGAGACATTTTTCTATCGAAATATGTACACATTTAGCTTGCTGTCAAAACAACAATATAAATATGCTGGCTCGCTACCGCTCGCCAGGAAAATATTGACACCTGGATGGGGGTAAACGTCTTAAAATAGTAGGCTAAATGGGACCGAATGGATACAAGCCAAAGAGAGTGTGAGAGAAAGAAAAAAAAAAGGCGAGGTGGGCTCCCTTAAGCCCTATAATTATGGTCCGCGGATCTGCTAGATGTGTCTTGGTTGTAGTCACGTAGAGGGGGATCTACAGCAGACACTTATTTTTTATTTTTTTATTTTTTTTCTCGACATCCTTTGATACGCAACTCTGATCTGGAGGATTCTGGAGTACGCTTTTTTATTTGAACTCTCTCATCTGATCCCCTTGCCGTACCGGTGGCGTCTTCTGTTATCTGATTTCAGCAACATTTAGGTGATTCTATGAAGCTGTGGAAGGATGTATGGTCGCTGACAGGATTAATTGGGATAGTTTGTTGCTTTTTAATTGTCAAACGCCCTTCCTAAGCAGAATAAAATCGTCTGATAGTTTGCTAGAATATAATGAATAGATGTCACCAGTACTGAAGGGGAAAATAGTCGGCCTATAGTGTACTGAAGGGGAAAATAGTCGGCCTATAGTGTACTGAAGGGGAAAATAGTCGGCCTATAGTGTACTGAAGGGGAAAATAGTCGGCCTATAGTGTACTGAAGGGGAAAATAGTCGGCCTATAGTGTACTGAAGGGGAAAATAGTCGGCCTATAGTGTACTGAAGGGGAAAATAGTCGGCCTATAGTGTACTGAAGGGGAAAATAGTCGGCCTATAGTGTACTGAAGGGGAAAATAGTCGGCCTATAGTGTACTGAAGGGGAAAATAGTCGGCCTATAGTGTACTGAAGGGGAAAATAGTCGGCCTATAGTGTACTGAAGGGGAAAATAGTCGGCCTATAGTGTACTGAAGGGGAAAATAGTCGGCCTATAGTGTACTGAAGGGGAAAATAGTCGGCCTATAGTGTACTGAAGGGGAAAATAGTCGGCCTATAGTGTACTGAAGGGGAAAATAGTCGGCCTATAGTGTACTGAAGGGGAAAATAGTCGGCTTATAGTGTACTTTCCCAAACCAATGTTGCAAACATGGAGTTACGAATTAAATGTTGACTTTCAAACTCGCTGGTGGTATGTCTCCTTAAGGGGGTAGTAGGCTACTCGCTTTTTCTGGACCCCCTTCTTCCTCATGTTTAGCATATCAGTTTTTGAGGTTTTAAGACGCACGTTCCGTTAGTTTGGCGATTTTGAGACCTTTCGCCTAATTTTGTTATCAGTATGTAGACCTTTCGTGCCCCTTAGGTGTGGATATTTCAATGGCGAGCATAGCGAGCCTCTAATTTTAGAAGGCCGGGACATTTTGAAATGTACACATTTATCCTGAAAGGGGTGCAAGGAGGTGTTTTATTTAAGCTTGATGCAGGTCTAGCGAGGAAACTGGCAAATATATGAATAAATATATATATAGACCAAATACCAAGTAGTTAGATTGACACGAAGCCTTTTCTGACAACTATATTCCGGCAACATTATGCAACTATTGTGGATTAGTATCGGCAACTCGAATCAAGGTAAATTAACCCCTTCAGCACCATGACGCCTAATTACCTTTGATTATGGCTACAATTACACGATGTTAATGCAGTTAAGAAGAACCTACAGTATGTTATTAAGAAGGTTTAAGAAGAACCTACAGTATGTTATTAAGAGGGTTTAGGAAGAACCTACAGTATGTTATTAAGAGGGTTTAGGAAGAACCTACAGTATGTTATTAAGAGGGTTTAGGAAGAACCTACAGTATGTTATTAAGAGGGTTTAGGAAGAACCTACAGTATGTTATTAAGAGGGTTTAAGAAGAACCTACAGTATGTTATTAAGAGGGTTTAAGAAGAACCTACAGTATGTTATTAAGAGGGTTTAAGAAGAACCTACAGTATGTTATTAAGAGGGTTTAAGAAGAACCTACAGTATGTTATTAAGAGGGTTTAGGAAGAACCTACAGTATGTTATTAAGAGGGTTTAAGAAGAACCTACAGTATGTTATTAAGAGGGTTTAAGAAGAACCTACAGTATGTTATTAAGAGGGTTTAAGAAGAACCTACAGTATGTTATTAAGAGGGTTTAAGAAAGAAGAACCTACAGTATGTTATTAAGAGGGTTTAAGAAGAACCTACAGTATGTTATTAAGAGGGTTTAGGAAGAACCTACAGTATGTTATTAAGAGGGTTTAAGAAGAACCTACAGTATGTTATTAAGAGGGTTTAAGAAAGAAGAACCTACAGTATGTTATTAAGAGGGTTTAGGAAGAACTTACAGTATGTTATTAAGAGGGTTTATTGAGATCGTGTTTACTCATTTGAGTCGTAGAGGTAAATTAGAAACTAAAAATTAAGATCGTATTTTGTTGTCCATAATATGAACTTATGATGAAAGCTCTCCCAGTGTAGCCTCTACCACCTCCTCTACGTGGTACCCGTCTTGCAACACAATCCCATCCTTACTCTGTGCAACTCTCCAACCCAAGAGTGAAACGTTACTCTCAGTCTTTCTTCTATTCAACAGCTGAGGTTTGGAACTCTCCTAGAATCAGTCTTTCCTTCTTCCTATGACTTAAAGTGCTTAAAATTCCGTGTGTCCAGGCATATTGGCTCGAACGTCCCTTGATTTTGGCCCTGTCACTCTTTCAACTCTGGGGGAGGCACTTGCTACAGGCAGTTCTGCCTTTTGTCTTCCTCACTCACATAGACAAAAAATGGTGGTGAAGTAATTAATACACGTAAACGAAATCTAATAGAAGTAGGCCTATATCTCATCAATTGAGATAGTTCGAAGCCTTGTAATTGCTTGAGATCCTTCCTAAAAATTAATTAAATTGATCAGTAGTAGCCAGAATACAGTCAAAAGGCGGTACAGAAGGGGTTAAGGGATGTGTCTGGAGTGACTTGTATATTGTATCGAGAGGCGAAAACGGTTTAAATCCACCCTCTATGAATACGGCAAAATACAAGAGAGATTGATAAGATACAGACTGCTATAGAGAGTGTGGGAGAGAGTGGCGGAGTGAATAAGTGAGTGAGCATGTATTTCTAAAACTTCGAGTACTTAGGGATATTTTCATTTTAGGTAGAAAACAGTCATATAAACTTAGCAACTGGAAAAGAGAGAGAGAGAGAGAGAGAGAGAGAGAGAGAGAGAGAGATTGATTATATTATATTATATTATATTATATTATATTAATCTCTACATCTCCATTTCATTCACCATATGTTACATATGTGTAAAGAGAGAGAGAGAGAGAGAGATTAATATAATCTCTCTCTCTCTTTGCACATACTGTATGTAACATATGGTGAATGAAATGGAGATGTAGAGATTGAAAAGAAACTTCATAACTTATGAGTTATGTTGTATATATAATGACTGGTTCCATGTCAGTTGAACCAGTGCCACTTCAACCAGTGCCACTTTAACCAGTGCTAACTCAACCAGTGGCCACTTCAACCAGTGACCATTTTAACCAGTAACCTAACCTAACCTAACCTAACCTACTGGTTAAAATGGTCACTGGTTGAAATGGTCACTGGTTGAAGTGGCCACTGGTTGAGTTAGCACTGGTTAAAGTGGCACTGGTTCAACTGACCTGTCACCATAATGACTAGAGATGCTTTCGATGCAAGTAATTAGAAGAGCATAATGGAAAATAGATATAGGTAAAAAAAAAACACTATATATATTCATATAGCAAGGACAAAATAGTGAACCAAATTCACATGAATAAGCAAAAGAAGAATACACCTGACCCCCCAACCCCTCATAAACACACACACACACACACACTTTACAGGGGGACAGGTGAAGTGATTGTAAGAGGTCAGGTGATGGGCATTGTGCTATGTCTCACTCTTTGACAATCGTGTTGTGGAAGAAGCATACACTTAAGGGGATATGGGCCGTTTGTTTTGGTCTATTCATTAATTTATTCCTTATTTTGTTAGTTTCCTCGCTAGACCTCCATCAATCTTAGATAAACACCCCCTAGACCCCCCTTCAAGATAAATTTTTACATTCTATGGTAGAAAACAAATTCCGGCCAAAGGCCAGTTCCTCTTATAATTTCAGGCTCGCTTTCACTCGCCAGGAAAAAATCGACACCTAAATGGCACGAAAGGTATTAAAATCAACAACAAAATGGGACGAAAGGTGTTAAAATCGTCAAACTAATGTGCCGAACGTCTTATAATCTCAAAACAAATGGGGTTTAACACGAGGGAGAAAAGGGACCAGAAAAACGGCCCATCTCCCCTTAAAGTGGTGTCACACGAGCACCTTTTCCGGCAATTTTAGATGAGCAAGTTTTTTCTCGTACTATTTTGAGGCTCTTTTGCCCTGGAATCGGAAACTATTGATCGATGGCAGATTAGGTTAGGTAGCTTAGTTATCATGGAACTTATATTTTGAACTTGCCAGTCAACAAATGCCCGTAAAAATTGACGGAAACTCGTTCGTGTGTTACCGCCTATAGCCCCTAGAGTCACATGCTTTCTTGCTCTATTCTGGCGTGCACATTCTCCATTTTGTTCCGTCCAAGATGTATATAGATCTTTGTTCCGTCCAAGATGTATATAGATCTTTGTTCCGTCTTACTTCAGTTGGGCTAAGGTTCGTCTAATTTCAGATGTCTCATTCTCTGATCGACAAGGTGTAATTTGTCATTCTCTTTGGCAATCTTGTAATGATGGGGAATAGTCAGTTTCATACTTCACTCCTTATTAGTTGTACTCTACTGTATTGTTTTCTCTCTTCATGATGGTTCGTATTATATTGTTATTAATGATTTTTGTTTTTCAAGCAATTGTCCAGTAGAGGCGGCGTATATAGTTAGTCACGTATTTCTTTGTTTGATTTGATTAAAATTGTGTATTATGAATCTCTCTTCCTGCCACGGACATTAGTTCCAGGGCAGTAGTTCCCTTTCCAATGTTCCCTTACCCACTCTAAACCACTGTTTGGACACTTGATCCTCAATGTTTTGGAGGACAAGCAGCCTAGAAGGGTCACTAGACCTGTTGTTGCTTGATTTCCTTTGTACTTCATATTTCGTCATATGCTCTTTTCTCTTTTTCTTATTTTAACTTTTTCAGTATACTATGCCACATACTTCAATTTTATTCTGACTATTATTTGGCGATTTTGATAAGCTTAGAAAGGAACTGTGGGAGTCAAATGGTTAATTGTGATAGATTGTTACCTATTTTATTGTTATAGGTCCTTCCTTAACTGCATAAAATCGTCTAATGGTAGCAAGTATAACATGAAATTAACGTCCATGTGTGAAAGGGTTAATTTATTTATTTGATTGAAGTTGATAATCTCTGAACACTTACGCACCACAAAGTCATACACATCATAACAATACATCACACTGTAACATCATACAGTACGTGAACAACAATCACCAATCACGCCACTCTTATATACACCTAACATAACACATCACACCTTAGCATCATACAGTACATAACACATCACACCTTAGCATCATACAGTACATAACACATCACACCTTAGCATCATACAGTACATAACACATCACACCTTAGCATCATACAGTACATAACACATCACACCTTAGCATCATACAGTACATAACACATCACACCTTAGCATCATACAGTACATAACACATCACACCTTAGCATCATACAGTACGGTACATCAGCGCACTACAATCACTTACACACATACACTCTAAGGGGAGTTTTTTTTTCGACCCCCTTCTCCCTCATGTTTAGCCCCATTAGTTTTGATATTTTAATTAAGAAATTCGCCCAACTAGTTTGGCAATTTTAAGACCTTTCGCCCCATTTATTTGTCTATTTTCAAACCTTTCGTGCCATTTAGGTGTCGATATTTTCCTGGCGAGCAATAGTGATCCATTAATTTTGGAGGAACTAGCCATCGGCCGGGATATGTTTCTACCGAAAAATGCAAAAAATATTCACGAAGGGTTATCTTTGGGATGTTTTTTTAAGCTTGATGGAGGTCTTGGGAGGAAACTAAACTAAGAAATATATATATAAATAAATTAACTATTAAATAAATCATGCCCTCCTTAACACATATTACACAGAGCATACACATAATAAATACACACTATGAACGCACCATCATCACTTACACACATACACCTCCATAAACACATGTGTACACCATAATCAACGCACACGCAGCACCAAAACATATAGTAATTACGCACATCATTATACACAACAGGCGAACATAATTACAGTAATATGTAACATTCTAAACACACCGCCTCAACCCCATACATATACAATTACAGAATATGTACACTGCACACATATACCAGTGCCGTAGCCTCGTACACACACCCAGCGTACACACACACACACATACACTATATACATACACTGAGCTTACACACACACACACACACACACACACACACACACACACACACACACACACACACACACACACACACACACCTACTTACCAACACCACAATTATCACCACACATACAACACAACCACGTCATATATACACACCACAGCCACATACATACACTACCTATACAGCACCATACTGGACGTGCTGATCACCATACACCCAGGCATTATATACACCATCACCAACACCACAAAATTAACCACCACACATACATACATCACAGCCACACCACACATACACACCACACATACATACACCACCTATACAGCACCATACAGAACGTGCCGGCCACCATACAGCCAGTCATTATATATACCATCACCAGCACCACAGAAAGGACCACCATACATACACACACACATCACAGCTACACCACACATATACACTACACATACACACACCACCTATATAGCACCATACAGAACGTGCCGGCCACCATACACCCAGGCATTATATACACCATCACCAGCACCACAGAAAGAACCAACACACATACACACCACACATACACACCACAGTCACATACATACACCACCTATACAGCACCATACATACACACACCACCTATACAGCACCATACAGAACGTGCCGATCACCATACACCCAGGCATTATATACACCATCACCAGCACCACAGAAAGAACCAACACACATACACACCACAGTCACATACACACCACACATACGCACCATACATACACACCACAGTCACATACACACCACACATACACACCACACATACGCACCATACATACACACCACAGTCACATACACACCACACATACACACCACACATACATACACCACCTATACAGCACTATACAGAACGTGCCGATCACCATACAGCCAGGCATTATATACCCCATATGGATTATGCTGTCCAATTTTGGTGTCCTTATTACAGAATGGACATAGATTCATTGGAGAGAGTACAGCGTAGAATGACAAAAATGATCCATAATATTAGAAATCTTTCGTATGAAGAAAGGTTGAAGAAATTAGGTTTACATTCGTTAGAGAGACGCAGAGTTAGAGGGGATATGATAGAGGTGTTCAAGTGGGTTAGTGGGATTAACAAAGGGGACATGACAAATGTACTAAAGCTCAGTGATAGCGAAAGAACTCGTACCAATGGTTTCAAATTAGATAAATTTCGTTTCAGAAAAGATATAGGCAAATATTGGTTTGGTAACAGAGTTGTAGATGGGTGGAATAGACTACCAAGTGCTATAGTGGGGTCTAAAACGGTAGGGAGCTTTAAGATAAAATTGGATAAGCATATGGACGAGAAGGGTTGGGTGTGAAGGGGGATCAGCCGGGTTGGGCCAATCAGCACTCTGCATACCCCCATAATTCTGCGTTAATCTCTAACCGTTTTGGTAAGATGATCCTCAGGGTATTAGAGTGTTGAGCCTATAATTGGGCTTTGTAATTGAACTGGGGTTGTGTGGGACAGGGATCTGCCTTGCTTAGGCCAATCGGCTTTCTGCAGACTCCCATTTTCTTATGTTCTTATGTTCTTATACACCATCACCAGCACCACAGAACGAACCAGCACACATACACACACCACAGGTACACACCACCACCACATACATACACACCACACATACACACCACACAAACATACACCACCTATACAGCACCATACAGAACGTGCCGATCACCATACAGCCAGGCATTATATATACCATCACCAGCACCACAGAAAGAACCACCACACATACACACAACAGTCACATACATACACACCACACATACACACCATACACACATACACCACCTATACAGCACCATACAGAACGTGCCGATCACCATACAGCCAGGCATTATATATACCATCACCAGCACCACAGAAAGAACCACCACACATACACACAACAGTCACATACATACACACCACACATACACACCATACACACATACACCACCTATACAGCACCATACAGAACGTGCCGATCACCATACAGCCAGGCATTATATATACCATCACCAGCACCACAGAAAGAACCACCACTCATACTTTCTATCCTCCCTTGTGCTGCAAAAGGTAGCGGCTGGTTGGGTATTTAAGGGGAGATGAGCCGTTTTTTCTGGTCCCCTTTCTTCCTCATGTTTATCCCCATTCGTTTTGAGATTTTAAGACGTTTGCCTCATTAGTTTGTCGATTTTAAGACCTTTAGCCCCATTTCTTTGCCAAAACCTTTTGTCAAGACCTTTCGTGCCCTTTAGGTGTCGATTTGTTTTCCTGGCGAGCGAAAGCGAGCCTGTAATTGTAGAGGAACCGGCCTTCGGCTGTGACATTTTCTACCGAAAAATGTACAAATTAATTTCGCAGGGGGATCTAGTGAATGTTTTTTTAAGTTTGATTGAGGTCTAAGGAGGAAACTAAGCAATATATGAATAAATAGACCCCCAACAATATCCACTGTCCCCTTAAAGTCAACCTATGTTTATTTTTTATTTTATTTTTTTATTTTTCGAAGCAATATTTTCGAATTTGCTCCTTGACAGTATATTCCAAACTCACCTATAATAATACTCCTCTCTCCCTTGCATTATTGATAGAGCAGCTGCAGTTACAAATAGTTCTACTTGTTTTGTGTTTATTTATGTATTTATTTTTGTATTAATCAACATAGTTCCCGCTCTCTATAAACTACCCAAATCTAAAAAAAAAAAAAAAATCGGTTTTAGTTTATTCCCTAGACCTTCATCAAGCTTAAAATTAAACCTCCTTGACCCCCTTTCAAGATAAATATGTACATTTTTCGGTAGAAAAATGTCCCGGCCGAAGGCCGATTCCTCTTCAGTTACAGGCTCGCTTTCGCTCGCCAGGAAAAAATCGACACCTAAATGGCACGAAAAGTCTTAAAATTGACAGAAATGGGGCGAAAGTTATTGAAATCGCCAAACTAATGGGGCAAACGTCTTAAAATCTCAAAAGCAATGGGGCTAAACATGAGGGAGAAGGAAGTTCGAAAAAATATCCCTCAAGTGGAAACCTCCCCTTAATGAATAGGAAGGAGAGTGCTGTCACTACCGGTACCTTTCACTCTATTATATGACATTGGGAAAGAAAGGGCTCACACTATTTCTTCCCGGCGTATATGTAGTAATAGGAAGGAGAGTGCTGTCACCAACTGTCACTCTATTATATGACATTGGGAAAGGGCTCACACTAGGCGTATATGTAGTAATAGGAAGGAGAGTGCTGTCACCAACTGTCACTCTATTATATGACATTGGGAAAGGGCTCACACTATTTCTTCCCGGCGTATAAATGTAGTAATCAATTGGCCACTTGCTAGTTTCGGGGTATAAGGAAATATACGTGTAGACATAACTAGTCAGCATGATATACAGACATGTATGGGTTGGTAAGAGAAGTTACCTACGCTAATTTTATTATATGTAATTTCGTGTGTACTGGTATCGTGTAACTAACTTAATGTTGGCGAAGTATCATTATGTTTAGGCATAGCTTGAGCTTCCTTATAGCCAGAAGCTCGCAAGTGGTCATTGGGGAAGGAGATATGGATCACGCAATCACGTTTAATTCCCCCCCCCCCCCTCCCTTCCCCGTTCCCCTGTGGGCTACAAATTGGTACAAGGTGGGTATCTGAAGTAGGCTGCTCTTGATAATAAACACTGCACTGGGACCTATCATGCTTAACATTTAGCCCTTTAGTACCTTGATTTAGTCCAGTGATACATTTTGTATATTGTTGTTTTGTTATCAAGAGATCTGACTTAGTATATTTTTTAATTTGTAATATATGAACGAGTCTTACAGGACTAAATTATTCAGAACATAAGGAAGATCTTTTCCTTGTCCGTAATAAAGACCGTATGATTGTGAGTAAAGAGTTCAGTTGCATGCGCGCTGCTGGCGTGTGTGTGTGTGTGTGTTTCTGTGTGTGTGTGTGTGTGTGTGTGTGTGTGTGTGTGTGTGTGTGTGTGTGTGTGTGTGTGTGTGTGTGTGTGTGTGTGTGTGTGTGTGTGTGTGTGTGTGTGTGTGTGTGTGTGTGTGTGTGTGTGTGTGTGTGTGCGCGCGCGCGTGCGTGTGTGTGTGCGCGCGCCAGCCTCCCTCTCTGCCTATTTATCTATTGTACTTGTATGTGTGTTTGTACAAGCACACAAGCACCCACCAACACACAAACCTACACAGTTTTGACCACCCGTGTGACCACAAACACACACACACACAGGCCAACCAAGCCAGTCGTAATCCAGTTCTTTAAAAAAGGAAGGCGCTTAGGCTAGATGGATTGACGCTCTGACGTGAAGGATATATAGACCTACAAGAGAGAGAGAGAGAGAGAGAGAGTGAGTGTGTATAGTATACGTTCCTTTCTAGTGGAAATATATAGATGAAAATTAAGAGCGATTTCTGTGTTCTGCACGAAATGCAAAGCGTGCAATATACTAATTAAAATATTTAAGAAGGGTCATCTGGATAACTATTTTCAAATTACGAGTGAAGTTTGTTCTAGGTAGACCCGATCTTTTTTAAACGAAGTGACCATATACAGTATATTATTAAAGTTAAACCTCTTCATCTACAACGTCCAGTCATAGTTGCATATGATGTGCATATTAAAGCTAAGCTTCTATTATATAATATTTATAATCAAATTCATCTAGCAACTTAAATAAGTCAATGAGTTATTCGCGCCGTTTACGAATTTTCAATGAACAGAGATCTTACAATAGTAACTCTGTAGTTTCGTTCTTTTAATGGCTACATCAATTACATAGCATTAAGAGAGAGAGAGAGAGAGAGAGAGAGAGAGAGAGAGAGAGAGAGAGAGAGAGAGAGAGAGACGTGGAAAGGGGATGGCTTACGAGACCCTACAAAGCAAGAAGGTGGTGGGTTGACTCCCTTCACGCGTGTTGACACTGAAGTCACTCGGGATTTCACGTTTCCAAGAGGCAGAAAATATATAGGGGGACTTGTGTGTGTTCGAAAGACTGTATCTGTGTGTGTGTGTTGGTGGTGGTGGGGTGGGGTGGGGTGTGTGTTTGGCTAGGAGGAGTTTGTGTGTGTTCTTTGTCATTGTGTTTCGAGGGACTGTACTGTATGTGTGTGTGTGTGTGTGTGTGTGTATGTGTGTGTGTGTGTGTGTTGGTGCGGGGGTGGTGTGTTTATTCGTGTGTGTTTGGCGAGGAGGAAGGATGTTGTGTGTGTTCTTTGTTATTGATTTTTGTATTTGTTTATGTGTATGTGTGTGTGTGTGTAATACTGTATGTGTTTCTATGTGCGAGGTAGTAGGTATATACGGTACAGTACATGTGTGTATTTTATAGGTAGAATAATGAGACAGAATTAATAACCTTCATTTACCGCAGCACAGTTCATGCAGTTATTGTTAGTGATGCAATAAGTCAGTCAGAATCTGTCACATAATATACATTTCTTGGCCATTGGCTTATATTACTTGTCGTTAAATCAATACAGTTTCTTGAGAGAAGATTATATGATAACCTTGTTCACAGGAAAAGGTGATAATATTGTACTCACTGTTTGTGAGAGAGAGAGAGAGAGAGAGAGAGAGAGAGAGAGAGAGAGAGAGAGAGAGAGAGAGAGAGAGAGAGAGAGAGAGAGAGAAATAAAGAAAGAGTGAGAGTAAGGGGGTTGCACAAGTTGAATGAGAGGGGAAAATAATGTTTGATTTGGAGAAAGAGGAGTACCGGTACCAGGGTAATCACGAATATCTTTATTATCAACGTTTCTACTTCTCAAAAATCATCATCTGGATCAAAAAATTCAAAGAACAATACCTTAGTATTTTAACCCAAAAATATTTAAACATTAACAAATTAGACACTTAGTACCCATTATTATAGTTTTACATGAAAAGAAGGAAATATTGGAGATTTTAATTAGTAAACAAATACTGTATATAAAATACGACGTCACTCAGGGAGCACCAAATTACAAGGAGTTAACATTTATAATTATGAAAGTAGATTTCATTACACATAAAAACAACTACTACATTCGGGGAGTACCAGATGGTGAAATTAGAAACAATTACAATATTCATATGAAGGGGAAAGGCTGACACGGTGTTATATATAACAGGTTTATGGGCTTTAATGTTGAGAGAGTCAAGAATCCTTAGGTTTTCTTAAGTACAACTATCAAAAATTTAAAAATTGTCTGTTGTTGGAATAACGTTACACACATTACAGTGACCCCTTACTGAGGATTGTGGAGGTGTGTGAAACCTCTGGCCCGTTCTAGTAACCCCTGTTGATAATAAAGATGTTGGTGATTGCCCTGGTCCTCCTCTTTCAATATTTACTATAAAGAAGAGGCTCCGTTGAGAGAAAGAGAGAGTGAGAGTGACTGAGTGTGTATGTCTGTGAGAGTGAATTAGTGTGTGTGTGAGTGTGTGTGTGTATGTGTGGAGCTAGCAAGAGGATGATGTAACTATAAGACTTAAACAAAGGGAGAGGGGGGGGGGGTAGATTCTATTGACTGGAGGTATAATAAGAGGATTGTGGCGTCTTCCCTTGTTCTGAGTGCTTTGTGTCCTATGAACGCCAATGTTGTGACATTGTGATTTACAGTTCCTTCCTACTCCGTCCTGCCTTACACCATTTACAGTTCCTTCCTACTCCGTCCTGCCTTACACCATTCCATCCTGTTTTGTCTCACTCCATCGAATATTAAGGGGGTCCATCTCGCTTTTTTCTCTTTCTCTCCCTGTCTCTGGTTTGTATCCATTCGGCCCCATTCAGCCTACTGTTCTAAGACGTTTACCCCCATCCAGGTGTCAATATTTTCCTGGCGAGCGATAGCGAGCCAGCATATATATATTTTTGTTTTGACAGCAAGCTAAATTTGTACATATTTTGATAGAAATATGTCTCCGGCGAAGCCGGATTTCTCCATACAATGCTGGCTCGTTATCGCTCGCCAGGAAGAAATCGACACCTGGATGGGGAAAAGTCTTAAAACAGTTGGCTGAATGGGGCCGAATGGATACAAGCCAGGGAAAGAGAGAAAAGGAGTGAAATATAACAAATAAAAGCCGGTGACCCCCCTTAAGCTACTCGGGTATACCTTACTCCAGTCCACCCATCCAATCTCCTTGAATCATCATCTACACTATTCAACTACTTTTTCACAACAACCCAGTATGTAATCACTCCAAAAGTCACATGACGAGGCCATACCACGCCTATCTTCTGATCTATCCATTCATTTTGATTGGGGCAGAGAAAATCTTGTTACTCTTAATGCCTCCAAGATCCAATTTCTCCCTCTATATACTCGTCGCAATCCTACACAAGACTTATCAATTGTTATTCAACAATACACAAATCAACCCTTCATCTTCTCTAAATAATCTTGGTGTATAATTTTCAACCGACCTTTCTTGGAAAGATCATGCTAAAACAGCTTTCCAGAATTTAGGTGTACTCAACCGTCTCCGTGTTTTTTTTTATCTCCGCACAGCTTCTTGCTCTGTATCGGGGCACAGTACGCCCATGTATCGAGTATTGTTTGCATGTGTGGGGAGGTTCCACCCATACCGCACTTCTCGAAAGAGTAGAGTCAAAAGCATTTCGCCTCATCAACTCACCTCTTCTTATTAGTTCCTTACAATATATTTCTACACACCGCAATGTTGCATCTCTTTTACTCGTCTATTGTTATTACAACAATCAGTGTTCTTCAGAGCTCTCTCAGTGCATACCCCCTCCGTTGCGGCGAGTGCGAGGCACCCGCCTTTCAAAACAGTCCCACTGCTATTCTGTCCAACTTCCAATCCAAGAATTGGCAAATTTCCTCAGTCTTTCTTCTACTCACCTAGTTAACTCTGGAACTATCTCCTTCAATCAATCTTTCCTTCATCCTATGACTTAAAGTGCTTCAAACTTTGTGTGTCCAGGCATTTTGACCACAACGTTCCTTGAATTTGGCTCTCTGTCACTCTTTTGACTTTAGGATACTCGTTACAGGCAACCTGACTTTTGTCTCCTTCATACACATAGGAAAAACAAAAATACGCCCTGCCTTATGGAGAATGGGGGGTCACCCGCCTTTCAACACAGTCGTTCCCCTATTCTGTCCAACTCTCAAACCTAAGATTGAACACATTTTCCCAGTCTTTCTTCTACTCAACAAGCAAGCTTTGGAACTCTCTCTCTCAATCTGTCTTTCCCACATCCTATGACTTAAACGGTTTCAAGCTACGTTTGTGCATACATTTTGACTCTAACGTACCTTGATTCTGGTTCTCTGTCACTCTTTCAACGTTGTGGGAGAAACTTGTTACAGGCAGCTTTGCCTGTTGTCTCCTTCATTAACATTAAAAAATAAAAAATATTACCCCCATCACCACCATAACACCCACCCACAAGCACCATATTACCCCATCACCAATATTACTACAGCCACCACCACCATCAGCAACACCATAACACTCAACCATAAGCACCATATCACTACATCACTACACCATCAATAACAACAACAACACACCTACCACCATAACCACAACATCCCAACTTACCACAACCACAAAACCCCACCTCACCACAACCCCAACATCATCATTTCATCATTGCCACCACTGCAACCCCCCCACCTCACCAATATCATCACATCACCATCATCATCACCAAACCAACCAAGACACATTATTTCAGCTCTGCCCTAATCATGGTGTTATAATCCTGACTAAGGTGCTCGTAGCTCCATTCACAAGGGGTAGAAGAGTGACGTAACCTAGCGCACCCCCCCCCCCCCCCCCTCTCTCTCTCTCTCTCTCTCTCTCTCTCTCTCTCTCTCTCTCTCTCTCTCTCTCTCTCTCTCTCTCTCTCTCTCTCTCTCTCTCTCTCTCTCTCTCTCTCTCTCTCTCTCTCTCTCTCTCTCATTCTTCCATTATCCATTTGTGTTTGTATTTATCCTCCCTTGCCGTAACCCTCCCTTCCCTTCTCTGTTCTTCCTACGTCTTTGTCTTCTCTCCCATTACTTATATGCCTCTTCCCCACCCACTAACTCCCCTATCCACCCCTTCTCACTCTGTCTCCACTACCCTCTTACTTTTCCCCTCATTCAATCTCCTTCCCTTATCCCATCCCCTACCCCCACTTATTCTTCGCTCCCCACCGTTATCATATTCTGTCCCCTCACTCTATATTTGATTTATTTAGTATCTCTCCTCTCACTCTCCCCTACTATCTTCCCCCACCTTCTCTACTTACGGTCTCTTACTCTTCACCCAGTCTCCCCTCTTCCGTCTCTAGCTCCCTCCTCTCCCAATCCCACCCCTCCACATATCACCTCTTTACCCTCGCACTCACTCCCCTTTCACTTTCTATCCACCTTCTCACTGTCTCCAATCCCCTCACACTTTCTCCCCTTTCAATCCCACCTCCCCTCACCCCCATCCCTACCACCCTAAGCCTGTCCCCCCCCCCAAACAATCTCCCCCTCCCTACTTTCCCCCCTCTTAATCCACCTACCCTTAACCCTTTCAATACTGGTCACGTCCTTTTAATTTAATTCAGGCCAATATTAGATTATTTTATTCAGCTTTGGACAGACCTCGAGAAATTAAGAAGCACAGAATATCTCGATTGTCTATTCTAATTACCCCTGATCCTCCCTAAGTTGTATACAATCGTCTAAATATAACTAGCACCGAATAAAAATAAGGCTCATATCAGTACTTAGCCACACCACACACATCCCCTCTCCCACCAGCACACACCTCCCTCTCCCCTCTCTTCTTAGCGTCTTTACTTCCCACCCACTTTCTTCCCTCTCAATCCACCTCCCCTCTACCCACCCCGCCCACCGTCACTAAGCCGCACCATCCCCGCCCCCGCCATGTCCCTCGGAAAGCCTGTAAGTTTATCTGCGTTTTTTATATCTCTCTTGCCCCGGCGTTAGGGAGGCAAGGGGTTCATTTGGAAGGCCTGTTGATCCGCTAGGGTATTGTAGGCGTCACGTGCCCTTGGTCCCTCCTCTTGTCCTTCTTCTGCTGGTGGGGGTGGGTGGTGGGGCCCCTTGCTCCTGCCTCTTCCCCTCCTTGCCCCCCCCCCCCCCCTCTTTGCTCCTCTCTCCCTCCCTTCTATCTACTCCTCCTCCCTCCTCCCCGACCCCCTCTCTGGCACTCTTGCTCCACTCTCCCTCCCTTTAACCCCTTCAGTACCGGAGACGTCCTTTTCATTAGATTCTGGCAACTATTAGACGAATATAATCAGCTTAGGAAGGACGTCTACCAATCAAATGGCTACAGTAGACCATCTCCATTAATCCTTTCAGCTACCATATATCCCTCCTAAGCTTCACAAAGTCGTCTAAATGTGGCTGATGTCCAATAGAGAAGATGTCCCAGGTAATGAAAGGGTTAAGCTACGCCTCCTCCTCCTCCCTCCTCCTACCCGACCCCCTCCTACTACTGGCACCTTTGTTCCTGGTCTTGTGTAGTCGGGCTTCTCCTTCTGCGTTTTCTGTTGCTGATTCTTGTCACACTCCTTAATCCACTTGTAAGTTATCTTTGTTCTTCCTTTCATCCACTTCCCCTATTTCATCTCTTTATCAATTCACGTATTCATCTACTTAAGGGAGCTCAGACGGTATTGTGCAGCATAATTTACTGGTTCTGCTCAATGGTTTACGGAGGGGGTTTAGTTTGCTCTCTAAACCTCCATCACAAAACACCCACTAGACCTCCCTTCGATATAAATTTGTACATTTTTCGATAGAAAAATATCCCGGCCGAAGGCCGATTCCTCTCCAAATACAGCCTCGCTATCGTTCGCCAGGTAAACAATCGACCCCCAAATGGCACGAAAGGTCTTACAATTGACAACGAAATGGGGTGAACGATATTAAAATTGCCAAAATAATGGGCCGACCGTCTTAAAATCTCAAAACTAATGGGGCTAAACATGAGGGAGAAAGGGGTCCAGAAAAACAAGCACTAATATTGAATCCACTTGTAAGCTTTCTTGGTTCTACCTTTCATCCAATTCCCCTATTCCATCTCTTCATCAGTTCGCTTATTCCTCTACTTAAGAACAGAGTAACAGAAGAAAATGGGGGTGTGCAGAAAGCCGATTGGGCCACACAAGGCAGATCCCTCTCACACCGCACCCTAATTATAAGGCCCACTTTGTTTGGTCTGGTTTCGTTCCTTCTTCTGCTCCTACGTCTTTGCTTTCTATCGTGGTTTCCTTGTTTTGCCATGCTCCTATATTAAGGGGAGATGGGCCGTTTTTTGTCTGGTCCCCCTTCTTCCTCGTGTTTAGCCCCATTAGTTTTTTTAGATTTTTATGACGTTCGGCCCATTAGTTTGTCGATTTTATGACCTTTCGCTCCATTTATTTTTCAATATTAAGACCTTTCGTGCTATTTAGGTGTCGATTTTTTTCCTGGCGAACGATAGTGAGCCTGTAATTTTGGAAGAACCGAAAAATGTACAAATTAATCTAGAAGGGGAATATAATGGATGTTTTTTTTAAGATTGATGGAGGTCTAGGGAGGAAACTAATTGAATAATAAGAAGATACCTTAATGATCAAATAAATACGCCCATCTCCCCTTAACTTGCTACATATATTCTTTCGTACCTTCCTATAACTTTTACCGTTCGTCCTTCCCTTTCATTCACTTGTCTCTCTCTCTCTCTCTCTCTCTCTCTCTCTCTCTCTCTCTCTCTCTCTCTCTCTCTCTCTCTCTCTCTCTCTCTCTTGCCATGTCTAATCCTCCTGTCCCTCCTCCTTCGACGTTGGCTATTGCTGATTCTGCTTTGTCTTGCCTTTTCATCCTTTGTCTCTCCGTCGAGTAAACGAGCTGAATAATAATATTGGACGCTCGTTTAAAGGGAGATTTTTAGTTTGTTCCCTAGACCTCCATCAAGCTTAAACTTACACCCAATACTCCCCCTTTCATGATAAAATTGTAAAATTTTCGGCAGAAAAAATGCCCCCCTCTTAAATTACAGGCTCGCTATCGCTCGCCAGGAAAAAGATCGATACCAAAATGGCACGTAAGGTCTTAAAATTGACAGAAATGGGGCGAAAGTTCTTAAAATAGCCAAACTAATGGGGCAAACGTCTTAAAATCTCAAAACCTATGGGGCTAAACATGAGGGAAAAGGAGGTTCGAAAAAAATCCTTAAATTAAAATCTCCCCTTTATTCTATACTATTATCGTTTCTTCCTGTTCTGCCATCCCATTACATACTTTTTCTTCCTTTCCCTCTTCAACGTTTTCTTCCTTTCCCTCTTCAACGTTTGCTTCCTTTCCCTCTTCAACGTTTTCTTCCTTTCCCTCTTCAACGTTTTCTTCCTTTCCCTCTTCAACGTTTTCTTCCTTTCCCTCTTCAACGTTTTCTTCCTTTCCCTCTTCAACGTTTTCTTCCTTTCCCTCTTCAACGTTTCGTATTGCTGTATTTTCCTTCCTTATCTGGCCTCCAATCCTTGTTCTATGTAGCATATCCCCATTCATAAATGCCCCTGCCTTAACAATGCTTAGTTTACTGACAACGGTTCGCATAAAATTATAGCTTCATCAGGCCAATGATTGGCCTGATGAAGCTATATGCGAAACGTTGTCAATAAAGTGCTCCTCCTCACATGGTGTTTATTTTCATTCTGTCTATTTTTCAAAGTATATTTTCATCAATGCTTAGTTCTTCCATAACTTTCAACTCAGTCTTATATTTGTCTAATGGTGTCATCCTATGTGGCTCGTATGTCAGGTAGGGTACTCTGTTTTATTATGTCACTTCAAACAGATATTAAACTGTCACTCTCACCCACTCACTTAATGTTCGGTCATTCGTGTACAACTCTTCTATAGTATACAATGACGCTTTAATTCATGTTAATCCGGGCTATAAGTAGACAATTATATTCAGTTTAGTAAATCTCTGTTTGCATCTATGGGTAAATTGAGATAGTTTACACCACCTTTGTTGCCTTTAGAGTTGGTTCCTATGCTAAGTTTAATCTTTTACTGTTAGCCTGATTAACGTGAAAATATGAGATTGTATACTGATGGGGCTAAATATGAGAGACCCCACCTGCGGATCCTGCGTTAGTCATGTGAATAATGATTTAAATTGAGGCCCATATATTTGTTAATTTCGCTGCTTAGTTTACATTTGTTCAACGACGTCATCCATGTGCTACGTGTGAGCTTGCCTATTTATACCTGGACCTGTGATCTATCCTTATTTTTAACCGGTGTAAAATGTCTCAAGATTTTTTAGATATAGTTGTCTTTTATTTGTGGAAACCTGTAATTGATAATATATGTACGCACTTGTAAAATTCTTCCAAGTTAAGACAAACAGAGTATAATCCTTTTAGCCACTCTTTAAGCATGTACCGGTTTTGTATTACTATTGCTTGCTCTCTTTCTAAGAATCTGAAACCCTTAATTATCATCTTAACCTTTTCATGATTCTATTATGCATTTCTGTTCTGTGTTCTGGCTATTATTAGACGTTTGTATTAAGATTATAATGGGTGTATGAAAGCCAGAGGGTTAATTGAGATAGTATTTACCCTTATAATTGCCACAGTTACTTCCTAAACTGTATTATAATCGTCTAATGATAGCCATAATTTACTGTCAAAATGCGTCATAATTTTTAGAGAGTTAACTTTCTTATGTTTTTTTTTTTTTAATTTTCGTGCTATATCTGGTTCGCTTTTTGTCATACCTCTCTTTCCTCATTCGTCTATTTATTTGTAGTTTTCTTAATCATCATTGTTCCACTTTGTTCTTGCATATTTCCTTCGCTATGCGCACTCTCATATTGTTATGTTGATTTAGATTTATGGCATGTACGCTATTTCCTTAGTATTATGTTTTACTATGTTTATTGTTTATACACATACATACACATACACTCTCTCTCTCTCTCTCTCTCTCTCTCTCTCTCTCTCTCTCTCTCTCTCTCTCTCTCTCTCTCTCTCTCACCTATAACCCGGGTAATGACCTGATCACCAAGACTAGTGACCTTGGACTGGATTATAATGTATGACTCATAACACGTGTCAGTGGCTGATCGGATGCGGGGTTCTATTTGTATCTGCTGTGGGTTCAACATTTAACACCTGTGTAGAGCAATGTATCATGTAATCATTGTAATAGTTTTGTTTTATTAAATATTCTTTATTTACGCTGCAGTACAAGCCATAATTCTAGGGGGAACATTTTGACTGAATGCCATGTATAACAAAAGATATTACAGATTAATTAAAGGCAATGATTATAGTTTAGGCCAAAGATATTGTGGACTAGAGCGATAATGTGAAAACGACAGCAAACATAACAGACCAATGAACTATATAATACAAAGGACTGTACTAATTGACCAGCCAAGGAGTTTTAACCCCAAGCTTCTTGTAACTCAGGGAGGGTTTGTGCAAATGGTTGACTATTCCCAAATGGTAAGAATGTCAGCGCGATTATTCATGTCTTATTTTCAGTTATAAAAGGTTTGGGGTTAAGCTTTATCAACTCCTCATAATGAATAGATCATAAGACATCGTCATATAGTGCTGCGGCAGCTTCATCGGTATGGGTATGATAAAGGTATATAAACTGTCCATAATAGTCTACCCTTATTAAGGGAGCCCGCCTCGCTTTTTTTTTTCTCTTGCTCTCCTTCTCTCTTTGGCTTGTATCCATTCGGCCCCATTCAGCCTACTGTTTTAAGACGTTTACCCCCATCCCGGTGTCAATATTTTCCTGGTGAGCGGTAGCGAGCCAGCATACATATATTTTTGTTTTGACAGCAAGCTAAATGTGTACATTTTTCGATAGAAAAATGTCGCCGGCGAAGCCGGATTTCTTAATACAATGCTGGCTCGCTATCGCTCGCCAGGAAAAATCCACACCTGGATGGGGATAAACGTCTTAAAACAGTTGGCTGAATGGGGCCGAATGGATACAAGCCAGAGAAAGTGAGAAAAGGAGAGAAAGATAAAACAAAAACGGTGACCCCCCTTAATGAGACATTAGTGTGTGCAGTCACGAAAGAGATTACAATATATAAATAGTATCACTACTTTTAGACGAGAGAGAGAGAGAGAGAGAGAGAGGGGTAGGGAAGGAAGGAGGGAGAGAGAGAGAGAGAGAGGGGTAGGGAAGGAAGGAGGGAGAGAGAGAGAGAGAGAGAGAGAGAGAGAGAGAGAGAGAGAGAGAGTGTGTGTGTGTGTGTGTAGGAGTAATCTGTCCCGTGTATGCAAGACCACGTATCTACTGCAGTGATAGATTACGCTCACTACCCCTACAGACACTCTTAGTCTTATTTAGTCCTATCTATCTGTCTACCTAGCTGTCTACTTCTTTATGATCTGGTTATCTAAGTCTACTTCTTATTTCAACCTACTTATTTATATATGTCCTTCTTTGTGTACAATATCTCTCTCTCTCTCTCTCTCTCTCTCTCTCTCTCTCTCTCTCTCTCTCTCTCTCTCTCAATATATATATATATAGATTATTTTTGTTTGTGTATATCACTTGTTGGTGTATCTTCTATTGATAAAGACCCCACTGGAATATATTATAAGAATATTCGTTCTTGTATATATACCTTTTATCTTAATATTACTAAACGGTAGAAACTAGCCTTCAGCATATTTACCGGTTTGTTTGTTTTTCAATTATGCATATTTACATGGTATAGAATCCTTCCATTTCATTTTCAGGTGTAAATAGAGTGACGGGGAAACGAATACAATAGTTTGTCTTCATATAATTTTATTTTATGTAGCAATATTTGCGAATTATACTATATAAAATTGGCAACATCTTGTACTTACACGGTTTGATTTAATTACTCCTCATCACACCTCATGTACAATCTCCAACACAAGTAGCTACATAAACGTGCCTGACTTATTCACCATGTCTGTTGTTAAGTGTGACGACAAGTGACTGAACAATGTGGCTCAAGATTCGGTTACCCATGGTAGGCGTCAACTGAGTCAACTAGTTAAGGAGGGTAGGGTTTAGTTATTAGTATATTTATTGTTCTATATATTGTTTTAGCTTCCTTCCTAGACCTCTAGCAAGCTTAATAAATTATCCTCAAGATCCCCCTTTGAGATAAATGCGTACATTTTTCGGCAGATAAATATACCTGTTGAAGGCCGGTTCCTCCAAAATTACAGGCTCGCTATCGTTTGCTCGGAAAAATAGATACCTACTGTAGATGGCACTAAAGGTCTTGATATTGATAAAGAAAAGGGACGAATGGTCTTATAATCGACAAACCAATGGGCCGAACGTCGTAACATCTCAAAACTAATGGGGCTAAACAGGAAGGAGAAGGGTGTTCAGAAAAAAACAATCCCCCTCAACTAAAATCTGCGCCATCCTGTGTATCGATTGTGTATGACTATTTTAACCCTTTGAGGATAATGACGCAATTTTGACAGTTTATTCAGGCTATCATTAGAGGGATTTATATAGTTTAGGAAGGATCGGTGGGATTATAAGGGTAAAGACTATCTCAATTAACCCTCTGACTTCCGTATACCCTTCCTAATATGAGTAAAATCGTCTAATAATATCCAGAACATATATAAGACATGCGTAATGGGATCTTGAAAGGGCTTATTATGAGTCTTCCTCGAAGATAATTCCCTACCTTCACTTCCTGTATATACCTATACCCTATTCCAAGCAACTAGACTCAAACCCTTGAACATTAACCTCTATAACTCACAAACGACTAGACTACTCGAGCTAATATTTCTACGATTTGGGAAGGGTCAGCCAGGAAATAGGTCTGGAAATTTACGACCCATTTGTTTCATTGAGTGACAGAGCTTAGGGTTCACGATTTCTGACCTATCCAATTTGGAACAGGGTGTACCACATATTATGCGCGTATATTTGAAGGTGTTGGTGCAATGCTCCAACTGAAGGTGTTGGTGCAATGCTCCAACACCTTCTTGTAATATTTAAGAACTTTATCGCAACGCCCCGGTAAATCGGTACGTGTGATTCAACCATTTCTTCATAGTACTATGATAGTTAATCCAAACTTTCTTCATAGGTTGCACAGATATTCCTAGTTACGAATGTGCATCTTATGTCTTTGTTGTGCTGCCAAAATATTCCATTTCATTAAATGGCCCAATGTCGACTAAGTTTGCTTCTTATTTTGCATATTTTAAATAAATGAAATAACCATTATATATAAAAACTTACCTCAATTAAAATTAATGTGTACTATTATCCCCTGTTTGAAACTTGAAGGTAGAATTATATCTTAAATATATTAAGTTAGTCTAATTAAGAGGATAATATATTTGCAAATTCTTGATCGTAGGTGGAGACATCGATAAGCTTGTTATAGATTTTAATTCAATAAGCTGAAGTCACATATATATATATATATGTGTGTGTGTGTGTGTGTGTGTATATATATATATATATATATAATATATATACTGTATATATAAGTCTGTCTAGTACTCATAATAACTTCCTTCAAGCCATAAGTGCATTCCCACTTGATTAAATAAATATTTTGGTTACCCTAACACATTGATTAGCTAGTAAGCCTTCATATTTAGTATAACAAATATATATCACAAAAGTCAATTGGTTGGTAACTGTTGGCCTATAAATTAATTTCCTCGCGCCCTCCTGTGCCAAGGTCCCGAACGACTGTTTCCCCTGTAAGCCTTAAACTCTTAACTTCCCATACCATTTAAGGGGGGGTCACCTGCTTTTGTTTAGCTTTCTCTCCTTTTCTCTCTGTCTCTGGCTTGTATCCATTCGGCCCCATTCAGCCTACTGTTTTAAGACGTTTATCCCCATCCAGGTTTCGATTTCTTCCTGCCGAGCGATAGCGAGCCAGCATTGTATGGAGAAATCCAGCTTCGCCAGAGAAATTTTTCTATCGACAAATGTATAAATTTAGCTTGCTGTCAAAATAAAAATATATACAGGGTGATTCAGTAACCCTTTTCATAAATTTAATGGCAAATTCGGGAGACAAAAATAAGACTAATTTACTCTATGACCCTTAGGGTGAGTCTTTGATATGATGGAGATATTACACCTTTAAAGTTATTGATAGATAGAAAAGAAAAAAAATCTAAGGAGTGAGAATGAAAATGTCGTTGCTAACTGGCAGGGTAGTGTAACCAAGACTTGGTATCAAAATGGCTGCATACGATAGCTGGATGCAGTTCGTTTCGCAATTTACAAAGGTACATTACTACTGTATTTGTATTATCATCATCATTATTATTAATAATCATTGTATTAGTAGTAGTAGTAGCAAGGGGAGAAGCAGGTGGCGGAGGATAAGTAAGAGGAAGAGGAGGAGGAGTAAGTGGTGGAAGAGGGGTAAGTGGAAAGAGGAAAGTTGCTAGAGTCTATTATTGCTAGGAAAATTAGAAGCCACTTAGTAAAATTTAACTTAATAAATTCTTCTCAGCATGGATTCACTCAGGGACGTTCGTGCCTTACTAATTTGCTTAGCTTTTTCTCAGAGGTATATGAAGCAGTAGATAGTGACAAGTCATATGATATTATATATTTAGATTTCAGTAAAGCTTTCGACAGAGTCCCTCATGAGAGATTGATGAGAAAGGTTGAGGCACATGGAATAGGAGGGTCGTTGTTGGGATGGATTAGGTCATGGCTAATTGGTAGGAAACAGAGAGTCAGCATAAATGGTACCAAGTCAGAGTGGGGAGCAGTCAAAAGTGGTGTCCCCCAGGGATCGGTATTAGGTCCCCTGTTGTTTCTTATATACATAAATGACCTAGATTTAGGTATAACTAGTAGGATAAGTAAATTCGCAGACGATACTAAAATGGGGAGATCAATTGATTCAGATAGCGATATAGAGTGCCTCCAAAGGGATCTAGATACCTTACATGAATGGTCAGTAAATTGGCAGATGAAGTTTAACATTGACAAATGCAAGGTATTAAAGATAGGGAAGATGCAAACAAATGTTAAATATAAACTAGCTAATTTAGAATTAGAAAATTCAGACTGCGAGAAAGATCTAGGTGTGTTTGTTAGCAATGATTTGAAGCCTAGAAAACAGTGTATAAGCGTTCGTAATAAGGCAAACAGGATTCTCGGGTTCATCTCTAGGAGTGTGAGTAACAGAACTGCTGATGTTATCTTAAAACTTTACTTGTCATTAGTGAGACCCCATATGGATTATGCTGTCCAATTTTGGTGTCCTTATTACAGAATGGACATAGATTCATTGGAGAGAATTCAGCGTAGAATGACAAAAATGATCCATAATATTAGAAATTTTCCGTATGAAGAAAGGTTGAAGAAATTAGGTTTACATTCGTTAGAGAGACGCAGAGTTAGAGGGGATATGATAGAGGTGTTCAAGTGGGTTAGTGGGATTAACAAAGGGGACATGACAAATGTACTAAAGCTCAGTGATAGCGAAAAGAACTCGTACCAATGGTTTCAAATTAGATAAATTTCGTTTCAGAAAAGATATAGGCAAATATTGGTTTGGTAACAGAGTTGTAGATGGGTGGAATAGGCTACCAAGTGATATAGTGGGATCAAGAACGATAGGGAGCTTTAAGAAAAAATTGGATAAGCATATGGACGAGAAGGGTTGGGTGTGAAGGGGGATCAGCCGGGTTGGGCCAATCAGCGCTCTGCAGACCCCCGTAATCCTGCGTTAATCTCTAACCGGTTTGGTAAGATGATCCTCAGGGTATTAGAGTGTTGAGCCTATAATTGGGCTTTGTAATTGGGGTTGTGTGGGACAGGGATCTGCCTTGCTTGGGCCAATCGGCTTTCTGCAGACTCCCATTTTCTTATGTTCTTATGTTCTTAAGTGGAGGAGGAGGGATCTTCCTGCCGACTTTGACCTTTGATACTCCGCTCGTCTTAATGAATCTTGAATCAATCTGTACATGAATCTAAAGATTTTTTCTTTGCTTACACGTGGTATGTAAATGGTTGCATATGGTAGCAGTTGTCTCAATGCTCAAAAGAACATTAGCATTTTATCACTATCATCATAATTAATACTCTATTCATCGTAGCTGTAGTAGTAGTAGTAATAGTCGTAGTTGTATTATTATTATTATTATTATTATTATTATTATTATTAGGTCAAGTTATGTCATTAGCATGTTATCATTAATTATTTATACAGTATTGTGAAACTACTACTACTATGAATAATGTACGTATAATAATGATGATGATAGTACAAATAGTAATGTACCTTTGTAAATTGGGAAACGAACTGCATCCAGCTACCGTATGCAGCCATTTTGATACCAAGTCTTGGTTACGCTACCCTGCCAGTTAGCAACGACATTTTCATTCTCACTCCTTAGATTTTGTTCTTTTCTATCTATCGATAACTTTAAAGGTGTAATATCTCCATCATATCAAAGACTCACCCTAAGGGTCATAGAGTAAATTAGTCTTATTTTTGTCTCCCGAATTTGCCATTAAATTTATGAAAAGGGTTACTGAATCACCCTGTATATGCTGGCTCGCTACCGCTCGCCAGGAAAAGATTGACACCTGGATGGGGGTAAACGTCTTAAAACAGTAGACTGAATGGGGCCGAATGGATACAAGCCAAAAAGAGAGGGAGAGAAAGGAAACAAAAAGCAAGGTGGGCTCCCCTAAACGCTCAAATTTCAATAACTCATAACTCCCACTCTCATTTTCTCTGGTAGCCACTCAGTATATACAAATTATTATGGTTTTATTTATTATATTTATTTATTTATTTTAATCTTCTATCCGATCCACGTTTTCCTTTTATTTTGTTTAGTACTATTGTTTTGTTTTGTTTTGTTTATGTGTTGTTTTCGCTTACTAGTCTCCGAGCATCCCACTTACGACTCGTTATCCACTTCCAACCACCTATTAACCTATGTTTTCGACCTTTCACCTCCACTATCTTTATCCATTGCACGTCTTCACCCACATTCCACTTTGTATTTCCCAGTTTTACACCTCGACTATATTGGCTTTGTCTTCTCACTCTCTTTTTAAATAAAATAAATTTCCTGTATTCCCCACATTCCTTTCCTTCCCATCTTCATCTCATTGTCTCTCCTAAATAAATATATATATCCTCTCCTTATTGATAAGTACACTATTTGAGGAGAGGCCTACAATGTGTTTAACAAAGGATTACAAAATATTATGTGAGATAAAACAAGGAGGAGCCTTGAAGGGTAGGGGAATAGATATGATAGGGTTGCCACATAAATGAGAAGTATGGGTGAAATGCCAACAGGTTATCCAGACCTAACGATTCTCCCCATATGGTCCTCATATATGTAATATACTAAGGGGGTAGGGTATATTTCATGTATTCATGACTGTTTTTAGTTTCCTCCCTAGACCTCCATCAAACTTAATAATAACATCCATTATATTCCCCTTCTAGATTAATTCGTACAATTTTCGGTAGAAAAATATCCCGGCCGAAGGCCGGTTCTTCCAAAATTACAGGCTCACTATCGTTCGCCTGGAAAATAATCGACACCTAAATTGCACGAAAGATCTTAATATTGACATAGGAATGGGGCGAAAGGTTCTAAAATCGACAAATTAATGGGTCAAGCATATTACAATCTGAAAACTAATGGGGCTAAACATGAGGGAGAAGGGGGTCTAGAAAAGCGACCCATCTCCCCTTAAATCTTAATTTATATTTACACTTATCGTCCTTACCACCCAACACTTAAAATATTCTCCCTCATGTGATGTTTTTATCAATGCTATTCACTTTTCGGAATTTACATTCAAAATTTCTCCTTCTCTCCATTCCCACCCAACACCTACAACCGATTCCTTCCCACTCCGGCATCTTCGGAATGTAGCCCAAAGGTTTCCCCAGGAGCTGCGAAACAGGTGAGCGAGAGAGGGCGAGCGAGCGACCCTAGCATATGACTGTATTTACAAGACTATGGGTAAGGGTGGGGGACTTGACCGTGGGAATGGGACCGCTTGATCGTGGCTTACCTGTAGTACCTGTCCACTCTCACCACCTCGTTACCCCGCCTTGTCGCAATTCAAGCCTAACTTTTATTACTGAACCTAATACAACGTAATAAATTTAGCACATTTTAACAATTTTAAACTGATCCTATTATGTATATATGTGGTGATAATGTACAAAATGAGAAAGGGCCTGTTGAGATGACTATATATAAGATATATCTCCGATTATCGTCTTCAATTTACTATATTTGTGACTTCCTTATATACTAAAGCAACTAACTAGCCTTTTCTATCCTAACCTAACCTATTTTGGGGTAAAATTATGTTCGCCTAATTAGGTTCTAGAACGAATGTTCTAAGTTCTCTGTATTTGGTAGCGAGATATTCAAGTAGCGAAATGTCTAGATATCATACCTGTCCACTCCCACCACCTCTCTATATCAAACACTCTCTCACCTTTCCCGACAGTTTATACGTATGCAAATCATATCCTGGGAAGTTTATGATTGTAACGATTGATTGTGTGTCCGGTTTTTGGGCGAGTTTATAACGGTGGGATGGAAGGGAAAGGTGTTTTGGAGGAATGGTGGAGGTGGGAGGGGAGGGCCAGTGGTTTGGTTTGTCCAGCGTGGGAATAACAGAGTGTAAGGTGGTGTTTGGGATTGTTTCTCAGGGTGGGGTGGGCGAGGGAGGCTGGGATGGGAGGAGGAGGAGGAACGGAAGTAGAGCAAGGAGGAGTTACAAGGAATAGTTAGTATCTCAAAAACATTGTGGTCCCTTCCAGGGAGATAGGCCTACTCTTGGTAAAAGAAGGGCGACTGCACAGTGCAGTAATTGCAATGCAAAATGTGCAGAATAAGCTGCTACCCACACTGGTCTTAAATTGTCATACTGATTAACTATTTACAACTTCTGAGATAAGTTTGCTCTAGGTAAACCATACCCTATAATTATGTGAACAAGTTTCCACAGATCCACTTCTTTTCAGGTCCAATTTCCAGCAGAGGTTGCGTGATGTATTCATATGGAGATATCTTGTTATAATCCTCGTTATCAAATCCATTGAATTTTCTAAAAACACGAGTGATTTAACCTTGTATTCTATGCATTTCTACTGAAAATGGACCGATATTTCTCTACCAATCCTAATATTTAATTTTCCTAATTTATGGCATAATTTCTGTAATTCCAGCTTACAATCTTTCTAGACACTTGTTTTTGCTGGATGCTGCAGACCAGAATTAAATGACATATTTTAGTAGGGGCCGTATTAAAGCACTACACAGTGTAAGGACTTTTTCTTTCTTTCATTCTTTCTCTTCATATAGCCTAATAATTTCTGGGTATTCTTTTCTATTTCAATGCACTTTTTGGAAAACTTTAAGTCACTGCTAATCAAAACTTTAAGTCACTGCTAATCAAAACTTCCACATTAAGGGAGATGGTGAGAGAAGCTGAGGTAGAGCAAACATAAATGAAACGAAAATAATAAGTTGGTTTTTACATTAGTTAAAAAAGTAAAGGATGTGGAGGAGGAACAAGAACAAACTGGAAGTGGAAAGGATGAAGGAAGATGAGAAAGAGAAAATGGAGAATATTGGAAGAGAAGAAAGTATTAGGAAGATACATGTTTGAGGATGATAATGAACAGAAGTGTAGAGAATGAGTAAAGATAGGAATATAACCTGGGCAATCAAGAGAGAAGGTGTTTATGTGTGCATGTAAATTGTGTACATTTGCAGATGCGTATTATATACACAACAATGTATCATGAACTATGATCCCATGCAAAATGTACGTGAATGTGATGTTCAAGATGATGAAATACTTATATCTAAAACAAAAATTGAAAACATTAGAAAAATGAATGAAGATCGAGAAGGAGGCACGGAGTATACGAATTAATCTTAGCGAGAAAGATAAGACAAATTATGAGAAAGAGAGGTACTGTACATGCATATAAAGATGGCTATTGCAAAATTATATAAAGAATGGGGGTTAAAGAATAGAGGAAATTACGAAGACAAACGAGTGTGTGTGTGTGTGTGTGTGTGTGTGTGTGTGTGTGTGTGTGTGTGTGTGTGTGCGTGCGTATGTGTGTAGAGGTGGAGGGAATTGTTAAAATATTTGTCTAAAAGTTGGAGAGAAATAGGTACATGTGTTGAAATCGCAAACCACATATAATAGATTAAGCACAACCTCGATGCAAAACGTGAATAGGTTGTGTGTGTGTGTGTGTGTGTGTTTGTGTGTGCCAGAGAGAGAGAGAGAGAGTGAGAGAGAGAGACAGAGAGTGAGAGGTAGCGATAGATAGCCAACCAGAGCCAGTATAAATAATGAGGGGCAGAAAAAAATGATAATGAGAACAGCAATACAACATCTAGATCTAGGAATAGTTAAGGTGAAAAGAACAAGGTATACAGAGAGAGATAGCGAGAGAACAAGGGGGGGGGGGGGGCGGGGAAATAACCTCCAAGAGAGTGACTATTTGATGGTGATTTCGTCTGCAAATATTTTCGTTCTATATATAACGAGTTCTCTTCCCCTCAATTCGAAGAGTCTTGGACTAGTTTACGTTCAGTTTTTGGTACGGTTAGGTTTTAGAGCAAGTCTTAGGATAAGTTGAATTAGATCATATAATAATATGGGATAGGATGTGGATTAGATTTAAGGTAAGGTTTATTTAGGTTACACTACATTACGACACATTAAAAAAAAAAAGTGAAGAGATTAAACGGCGAAAATACCTTATAACCCAAAACGAGTGGCCACCCCCTGAGATAAGCCGCACTCCCAGTAAGTGTTATGAGGGCGCTACAGGTGCTTGGATCATTGTTTGTGCTTGGGGCCCGCCAGCGTGTGAAGGGATCTCGGCCGCTCTGGTATGCTTGGGAACTAACCTTGTAAGATGCTGGGATGAATGGGAGAGGGAGTGGGAAGAAGGTGGGGGAGGAGGTGTGGGTGTTGCTTGGGAACCTACGATATACAGTATGTGCGGGGGAAGATTGTGAAGTATGATATATTATATATTTTTTTGTTCTATGTGAGTGAGGGAGACAAAAGGCAGAGCTGCCTGTATCGAGTGCCTCCCCCAGAGTTGAAAGAGTGGCAAGGTCAAAATCAACGTACGTTCGAGCCAAAATGCCTGGACACACAGAGTTTGAAGCAATTTAAGTCATAGGAAGAGGGAAAGACTGATTCTGGGAGAGAGTTCCAGAGAGTTGCTTTGGACTGATTGGGAACGAACCTTCTAATATGCTTGATATAAGGCTTAGGGAGAGGGGGGGGGGGTGGGTTGCTTGGGAACTCATAAGCATAATATTGTAACTAGGTTTCGATTTGGATATTTCTTCGTTAGAATAATATGCGATTAGGTAAGGAAATAAAGGTGTGTGTGTGTGTGTGTGTGTGTGTGTGTGTGTGTGTGTGTGTGTGTGTGTGTGTGTGTGGAAACAGGAAGTGGAAGCTATGCATTTCGTGTTTTCACTGCCGGAAATCGTAGTGTTTCAGCAGCTGGTTTCCCGATACTTAATGGAAAAATCAACAGTTGCTATGTATTTGCATCATATTATTGCTAAAGTTTAATATTTTACAACATATTTCGCTTCCAAATCTTTGTAATAGCTGAATAATCAAGATGGTAACGCGGCTAGTTGCTTGACGAAATGGGTAAGGGATTATAAATGGTAATATACACATTTTACTTGGGAATGCTAGATATCTGTGTGAAAGAGCAGGAGTGGTAATTAAAGAGCAGGAGTGGTAATTAAAGAGCAGGAGTGGTAATTATTATTCGATGTTGATTTTGATTGGGACAGATTGGGAACGTAAGTTGCTTGGATAAAAGACCAAGGGAATATATATTAGATTTGGCGTGGGTAGTATAGACATAGGATTATATACTGTATAATAAGATATGTTATAATATCAAGCAGATAGACATAGGCACTCCAATAACAACTGTCACTGAACGATTTAGATATAAATATGAGTACTATTAATTCAAAGCGCGCCCTGCTAAACATACACAGCTTTTCACTTAGATTGTCGACATACTTTGGAATCCGTATAGACACTCATTTATGAAATTAATGTATTCTTCCATAACTTCAGCAAAGGTAACCCATAACAACAATACTGAACACAATATATTATTTGTTATTTGTTCTTCATGGTAGAAAGGCACATTCTTGAATGATAGACTTCAGTGTAGCTAAAATGTACTTGAATCTTTGTCCTGCGATGTATGCCTTCCTTTCGTACGCTCTGAGATTATTATTATATTCATATATGTAATTTTATGAATAATAGATTACATCTATTATTACATCTTGAAAATACAATTGTGTAATGTCAAATGTTAATATGATGTTTCATAGTCCTAGTACAGTAGCTCATGAAATTTCCTGGGCCTTTCATATTTGTCTTGGTGCAAGTTTACATACATACATACTTACATATAGTTAATGACCAAGTACAGTAAAATCATATTTGTCAATTATTTCAAAGCATATTCAATGCACAAATGAATCCCAAGTATTGTATGTGCATAAAGAATGGCGTAGGAGTTTAAGGAAAGTTATTTTTCTGGACCCCCTTCTCCTTCATGTTTAGCCCCATTTGTTTAAATATATTCGTTCCATTAGTCGGACGATTATAAGACTTTTCGCCCCATTTATATCGCAATATAAAGGCCTTTCGTGCCATTTAGGTGTCGATTGTTTCCTGGCGAGCGATAGCAAGCCTGTAATGTAGGAGGAAACAGACTTCGGCCTTTATCGAAGGGGGGTCGTGGGGATATTTTTGTTTGTACAGCTTAGTTGAGGTCTGGGGAGGAAACCCCTTTTAAACATTCTTAAGTGACTGTACATTGTTCTACCCCCCCCCCCCCTCCCACCATCATCAACCCTTTACTTCCGTCCCCCGACTCCCCCACCCCTGTTGTTATCCCTATCATACCTGCACTTACCCAACTTACCTTACCTGGCCCAGTCATTCCTGTGCTGAACCTTGTATTGAATTTCTTGCCCACCTTAGTTGATTATTTTGTTTCCTGTTTGTTAGGCGTCGGTCTGTCTATCATTTTACTTTCGTTTGTATCCACTATAGCTTACTTTCTTTTAAGAATTTGTTTATTTATATACATATTGATTTGCTTATTCATTACGTGTTTGGTTTAAGCTTAGGATACAAGCTCGAGTTCATCTCATTGGTGTAATTATAACATGTAATTCTCTCTCTCTCTCTCACTCTCACACTCTCTGTCTCTCTCTCTCTCTCTCTCTCTCTCTCTCTCTCTCTCTCTCTCTCTCTCTCTCTCTCTCTCTCTCTCTCTCTCTCTCTCTCTCTCTCTCTCTCTCTCTCTCTCTCTCTCTCTCTCTCTCTCTCTCTCTCTCTCTCTCTCTCTCTCTCTCTCTCACGTATTTCCTCCCCTTTCTTCTCTCTCTACCCCCCACCCGCCACCCCTTTCAGCATGACCAAGACAGCACATTACCACCGTACTTGCGTGAGGTAAAAAGGACATGTCATTTAGCACACCCACGTCGCCGTTTTTTTTTTTTTTTTTTTTTTTTTTTTTTCAGCACCATGACGTGTTGTTCATCATATTATGGTTACTATTAGACAATTTCCTTTACCGTATAATCTACCTCTAGGAATCCAAGGGCTGAATACGATCTCAATAAACCCTCTTAGCAATATACGTCCTTCGTAAACTGCATAAAATCATCTAAATGTCCCCAGAATCGCAGGTAAAAATGGCGTCATGGTGCTGAAGGGGTTAATGCCTCGTTATAGTATATTTAGCATTTTTCCACTGCCCTTTCGACGACTTAATTCAGACGGACGTGTGAATCGAGGTCTTGGTGGCGCAGTCGATGGGGGTTTAAAGAGGCTGTCTGGAGGTCAAGGCACGTCATGATGGGCTTAATAAATGTAGACCATATGCCAGAGCGTCGGTAGGGTGTATGTGGCTTGGCGTTAGTTGGGTGTGAGATGCCAAGGGAGTTTAAGGGGGGATGGGCTTATTGATGCCAAGGGAGTTTAAGGGGGGATGGGCTTATTGATGCCAAGGGAGTTTAAGGGGGGATGGGCTTATTGATGCCAAGGGAGTTTAAGGGGGGATGGGCTTATTGATGCCAAGGGAGTTTAAGGGGGGATGGGCTTATTGATGCCAAGGGAGTTTAAGGGGGGATGGGCTTATTGATGCCAAGGGAGTTTAAGGGGGGATGGGTTTATTGATGCCAAGGGAGTTTAAGGGGGGATGGGCTTATTGATGCCAAGGGAGTTTAAGGGGGGATGGGCTTATTGATGCCAAGGGAGTTTAAGGGGGATGGGCTTATTGATGCCAAGGGAGTTTAAGGGGGGATGGGCTTATTTATTTGCTCATTTATGCATATTTTTATTATTTTTTTAGTGTCCCTACCTCCATCAAACTAAAACGCACATCCATTAGATCCCCCTTGTAGATTAATTTGTAAATTTTTCGGTAGAAAAATTTCCCGACCGAAGGCCGGTTCTTCCAAAATTATAGGCTCACTATCGTTCGCCTGGAAAAAAATCGACACCTAAATATCACGAATGGTCTTAAAATTGAAAAAGAAATGAGGTGAAAGGTCTTAAAATTGACAAAGAAATTAGGTGAAAGGTCTTAAAATCGACAAACTAATGGGGACAATTTCTTAAAATCTCAAAACTAATGGAGTTAAACACGAGGGAAAAAGTAGTCCAGAAAACCTTAAACCGTATGCTAAAAAGGATAAGGTTTATTTTACTGTGTTATATTGCGATGTGCGTTATGAAAAGCTAAATAAATATAGACCGTATTCCACTGGTTTAATAATGGTGGTTATGGTTTAGCGTTGATTGGGTTATGAAGGGCTCAGGAAATATAGATCGTATGTCAAGGGGTCATAGCGGTGTTTATAGCTCGAAAATGTAGTTTGTATGTCTTGGGATCATAGAGGATATAATAACATGGTCAAGTAACTATCGCTCGTATGGCAAGAGTCTCTAAGGGTATATTTTCCTGTGGTGGTTATTGACTTGCGGGAACGCAGTTTAAGGGGGATGACCTGCATTTGTTTCTCTCCTGTTCTCTCTTTCTCTGGCTTGTATCCATTCGGCCCCATTCAGCCTACTGTTTTAAGACGTTTATCCCCATCCAGGTGTAAATTTTTGACTGGTGAGCGGTAGCTAGCCAGCATATTTGTTAAACAAAATTGACAGCAGGCTAAATTTGTACATTTTTCGATAGAAAAATGTCTCCGGCGAAGCCAGACTTCTTCATATAATGCTGGCTCGCTATCGCTCGCCAGGAAGAAATCAACACCTAGATGGGGATAAACGTCTTAAAATAGTTGGCTGAATGGGGCCGAATGGATACAAGTCAGAGAAAGAATGAAAAGAACAGAAATAACTAAAAACAGGTCACCCCCCTTAACATACATCTTAAGCCATGTTTATTGAAGCCTAATGTGTTGATTCGTGAGACGGTATGCATAGTGTCTACCTATATCAAATTGTTGAAAAGGATACAATTCTATTGCTATGCTGTATTAATTAACCATTGATTGAGTCTTAAGGGGAGATATCCACTTGAGGGACTTTTTTCTTGACCCCTTTCTCCCTCGTGTCTAGCCCCGTTGCTTTTGATATTATAGAACGTTTGCCCCATTAGTTTAGCGATTTTAAGAACTTTCACCCCATATTAAGACCTTTCGTGCAATTCAGGTGTCGATTTTATCCTGGCGAGCGATAGCGAGCCTGTAATTTAAGAGGAACCGGCTTTCAACCGGGACATTTTTCTACCGAAAAATGTACAAATTTATCTTGAAAGGGGGTGTCTAGGCTAAATTTGTAAATTTTTCGATAGAACAATTTCTCCGGCGAAGCCGGATTTCTTCATATAATGCTGGCTCGCTGTCGCTCGCCTGGAAGAAATCGACACCTAGATGGGGATAAACGTCTTAAAATAGTAGGCTGAATGGGGCCAAATGGATACAAGCCAGAGAAAGAGAGAACAGGACAGAAATAACAAAAATCAGGTCACCCCCCTTAATGTGTTATGGGAAGATAAATGCAAATGGTATGCCATGAGTCACTAAAGTCATGTAGCTGCACTGAATGCATCATGTTTCTTTTTTAATGTCAAAGGAAGGGGATCGTATGCTAAGAGGTCCCTAAAATGTGTTATATTATAGAATTATCTAAATATACTTAACTATAATAACCGGTAATCTAATTTATAATTTTCACTCCCAACACCAAAACACCTCAAAATTAAATTAATGAATGCATGCGTTCCTCCCGGGATTCGAACCTGGGATACCACATTCAGATTGTAAACACTCTAACCATTTCACCACCAAGACAGTTAAAGATAGCAGATATAGTATACTAACTTTAGGGGAGGTGTGGCAGAGTGGTCTTGCCACTGGACTGGTAATCCAATGGATCCGGGTTCGAATCCCAATATGTCAATGAGAAAATATTATTGGGATGGAATTTGTGCTGTACCTAGTTTCAGTGCATTACCACAGCACACCGAAATGCCAAAACAAAATACCCTCATTGTTCCCTGATTAAATAGCACTGTATGAATATTCCTATATTCAAAATATGCTACAGGGGGGCAATGCCTAGTGAGTTAATTGCTCAATAGGTGGCGTTCTGAGAGTGAGGGTCCGAGCCTGGGGAGTGAGACTGTGAAGCGCAGAGGCGAAGCAGCTTCAGAGATGGAGTTGGGTTCGAGTCGTGAAATAGGTGGTTCGCATGTCTCACTCCCTAGGCTGGAACAAGACCTCACGGGCCTAACCGAGTTCAGCGGTAGAGTGTAAAGGCTATCAGCCTATCAGGCTATCAGCCCAAGAGGGAGTAGTTGGAATATAGAAGAAAACAAAATAAAATAAAAAACTGTAATTCAGGCATAGGTGTATGAGGGATCTGCTGCATATGCGCGATTGGTCTTTGCAATATCCATAAATACGTGTTACGTAATGTTGAGTGGGGGCAACTGAATAAAGACTGTATGAAAAGTAGTTCATAACTTTATTTTAGCGTACTGAATAGATATTATTTTTGTTATGTTTTGTTCACAATTATTTTGTATTTGTGCCTTGATTAACTATGCAAAACAATTGAATTATATACACAGAGGTACAGTTGGTCAAAGTTCCAGCTGACCCACCCTCGCTCTGGGGCTCGCAGAATTAGCTGGCAATACTGGTGTAGTTGCCAATCAGTGGATATAATAACTTTAATATTTTAAGCAAATCTACGAACTTTGGGTGAATGCTAGGGATCATACATAGCGATGTATGCATTTTCATTTGAGATACGCTTACTTTCCCTTGTTTAGTATATGTTCTAACAATGATATAGCCGAAATCAGATCTACCAATCCCAATCTTTGTAAGACACACCTCCTTCCTACACCAGTATTGCCAGATAATTCTGCGAGCGAGGGTGGGTCAGCTCAGGACCCACACACTACTGTTAGTGTGTGGATCCTGGGTCAGCTGGAACTTTGACCAACTGTACATACGTACGGTATGTGTTCTGCTTGCTTTCATAAATCGACACTCGCCCTATTTTTGCTTGATGTTTGATAGATTCCAACCTTCTCACATTTCTAAACATACACCACCAAGGGAAAATGGTTCATATTAAAAGTTGATAAGGTTGGGTATTGCTTAATGCACCTGGTCATGAGAAGCCAAGAGGAGTTTTACTATTTGTGAATGAAACAGGAAGTGCAGGAATGAAAAGATAAACAGGTGGTATAGAAAGGAATTGAGTGTGTGTGTGTGTGTTTATGTGTGTGTGTGTGTGTGTGTGTGTGGTTGTGTGTACGGAAAGAATAACAGAGGACGAACATTGCAATTGTATTCATTGTACCTTTATTAGCAAGCTATGAGTGCATTGGTATCTATTAGAGTAAGATTCAATGTTCTTTCAGTCTGTGAACTTCATTAGTGTATGTATAATATATGCATGTATAAACTTAAAACATAAATGTGAGACACAGTCCGTTATCATGTCCCAAAAGCAATTGTTTATTGTGAATGTGCATTTATTGTGTTTAATTGATATTTTTATATTTAGGATGGGTTGGACTGATGTTAAAGTAATAGCTTATACTATGCTGAAGATTGGCTCACACACACACACACACACACTGCCACGGACATTAGTTCCAGGGCAGTAATTCCCTTTCCAATGTTCCCTTACCCACTCTAAACCACTGTTTGGACACTTGATCCTCAGTGTTTTGGAGGACAAGCAACCTAGAAGGGTCACTAGATCTGTTGTTGCTTGATTTCCTTTGTACTCCTTTGTACTCCTTTGTACTCCTTTGTACAATTAGGTGAGTACATACACATACACACACACGCACACACACACGCACGCACGCAAGCACGCACTCACACACACACTATATCATAATAGAGCATTCAGAACGAGGAATGCGAGAACTTGAAAGGAAATATATATCAGTTTGCTTATGTGTAGTCCATTTTCTATCACTCTCACTGTAATTATAAACATTTGGGGTTACTAAGAAGTAAATTGCAATTATAATGTACAAAAAACAGTACAGTACAAGTTAAACTATCTCACGCAGACCAAATTAGGCTTAATTACATATTCAGTAGAACAAATGTGGACATAATTTTGAAAAATATACGTTATCTTCCCTCGCCTAAGTTTCTCATAAACCCTAATTAAGGAATTACACGAATGTTAATTAGTTACATGAGTAAATTATTATAGTTTATTAATTGGACACTGGTGGTACCGTTAAAATACCATTATTGGCTATATTTGTAAACCTTACTGCAGTGAAATCCTGCATAGTGACCGAACTAATTCAATAATAATATGATGTTGTTGTTATAGTTCCTTCTATAATACTCATTCCCGTCTGTAGTGGAAAGTGGTAAGACTTTCATGTTCGCTGTACTTCGTTTAGCATAATGTAGTGTCCCAGGCATTGTCCCAGATACATAGGAGTACAAAGGAAATCCAGCAACAACAGACCCAGCGACCCCTCAAGGCTGCTTGCCCTCCAAAACACTGATGGTCAAGTGTCCAAACAGTAGTTTAAAGTGGGTAAGGGAAATATGGAAAGGGAAGACTGCCCTGGGAAAAATGTCCGTGGCAGGATTAGATGTTAGTAGGGGACAGTTCGTAAACAAATAAAAATAAATAAATAATAATAATAATAATAATGTACAAATGCAGTCAGTCGTGGATTTAAGGCAAGCTGTTTGTCTAGGCGAAGTTTAAAATAATCAACGGTGCTGCAGTTTATGACATCTCGGGGAAGCCCATTCCACAAGTTGACAACTCGATTGAAGAAGTAATTTGTAGACTTGTGAGAGTTAACTCTTTCACGCTTTTATGACGCAGAGGTTGCCAGAGTAGCAATAAGAAATAGAGTTATCTCACTCTTATAATTACCTCTCCAAAATAAGATTTTTGCCCACAGCTAACTCAAAGACAACTGCAGAGGTTGAAGCAACTAAACTAAAGGTTTCTAAATACCCCTGATGGTAACAAAGGCTTTAAAGTATCCCAAATAGGCTCAAAATAGCGTCATAAGCGTGAAAGGGTTAAAATGTTAACTCAAAGACAACTGCAAAGGTTGAAGCAACTAAACTAAAGGTTTCTAAATACCCCTGATGGTAACAAAGGCTTTAAAGTATCCCTAATAGGCTCAAAATAGCGTCATAAGCGTGAAAGGGTTAAAATGTTTACCAATAATTTTGCAACCGTTCCCCTGCGTGTAATTTGATTAGTTGATAGTGAAATATTTATTACAGTTCATATTGTCGATGCCTTTGATGATTTTGAACACTTGAATTAAGTCGCCTCTTAATCTGCGCTGGGTTAAAGGAAATATATTTAATTCTCTTAAGACGCTCCTCATATGGTTTGTTCTTTAGGCAAGGTATCATTTTGGTAACTCTTCGTTGAACTCGTTCTAGCTTGTCTATCTTTTTGGTAGTAAGGGCACCAGGATTCAACGCAATATTCCAGGAGAGGGCGGACTAAGGAATTGTAAAGAGTTAAGATTACATCTTTGGATTTATGCTCAAATGACCTGCCTATAAAGCCAATTATTTTGTTTGCCTTAACAACTTCTGAACATTGTTGACTCGGTTTTAGGTTACTCGATATTGTTACTCCCAAATCAGTTTCTCTGTCTACACTCTTAAACTGGGTGCCATTCATTGAATAGTTTGCTTTCTCTTTTCGGTTTCCGATATGGAGTACTTTACATTTATCCGCATTAAAACACATTTGCCAAATTTGAGCCCAATGTGACAACTTATCTAGATTATGTTGCATATCTTCAACATGTTCATTTGAGAGTACGCTAGTTGCATTTTTTTTTATTGTCAGCAAATTTTGAGATTGTACAGGTGAGACCCTCATCTATGTCGTTAATGTAAATTAGGAAGAGAACTGGCCCCAGTACCGATCCCTGGGGTAACCTGCTACTTTCATTGATCCATTTGGATGCTTTACGGTTTATGACTACTCTTTGCTTTCTGTCACAGCCAATTTTCTATCCATTTCAGGTACTTGTGCAGTCGGTCGTACAATCCACCCATCGAGATAACTGGTACAGAGCTACTATAAGTAAGAATGATATTTTTTAACCTGTTATTTTTAATTGGGAGGTGCTTTTAAACAGTTCAAGGGCTCAATAATATAACATAAATTTATGGCCACGACTGGAAGAGATTAATATGTTAGGCATAAGTAGGAGAGAGGGGGGTGGAGAGCGAGGAATAGCACCGGAATCATCCAAAGTGGAGTTTTTAGCGAAAGTGTTAGCGAAGAGTTCAGCTTTGTCAGAGGAAGAAGTGCCATCAGAGTAGAAAAAGACGAAGAAGAAAAATTGTTGGAGAGGTTTTTGGCTAGATGCCAGAAGGTTTGGGAAGAGCTAGAGTTAGATAGTTCAGTGCATTTATTATTGATGAAAGAATGTTTGGCGAGTGAAAGAACAGATTTAGTTTGATTCCGGGCAGAAAACATAGACAGTATGAGTCTTTAGTTTGAAGGCGATGGTACCTGTTGAATGCTTCCTCCTTATTGCGGACAGTAGTAGAGCAAGCGCGAGTAAACCAAGATTTTGTTGCAGTAGACTGAGAGAATGGAAGTGGATTGTACGCTTCCATGCCTTCCATGCCCGAAATGATTGCCTTTGTAATGCATTCAGCACTCTCCGAGGGTCCCCGGCCATGGAAACAAAAGTCATTACATGGGAAATCAAAGAAGTACTGCCGAAGAGCCTCCCAGTTGGCAGTGCCAAAGTGCCACAATGCGTCGCCGGCTGGGAGGATCGCCTGGCCGTACCCTAGAGATAGGACAGGTGACAGAGATAAGTTTATAGTCGGAGGATCCCAAAGGATAGAAAGATTTACAGTATAAGCAGAAGGGTTAGAGGTTAGAAATAAGTCAAGAATGTTGGGCCGATCTCCAAAGCGATCCGGGATATGGGTGGGTTGCTGGACTAACTGCTCTACTGTAGGTCATTTAGAATAGAACAAATATTGGCTTGTTTACCAGGTTGGTCAGTGGAAAGAGAGGAGAGCCATTGGCGGTGGTGATCATTGAAACCTCCTAGGATGGAAATTTCTGCGAAAGGAGAGATAAATAGAATGTGTTCCACTTTAGAAGTTAGATAGTCAAAGACTTTTGGATAGTCAGTAGAATTAGGGGAGAGATAAACAGTGCAGAAAATTTAGTTTGAGAGTGACAAGAAAACTTTACCAAAGAGTTGAGAATTCAGAAGATTCAAAGTTGGGAACACAAGAGAAAGCGAGATTGTTGCGCACATATACGCAACATCCACCTTTGACTTGAAATTGAGGATAGAGATAGTAGGAGGATACAGAGAAGGGTTTGCTGTCAGTAGTCCGAGACACCTGAGTTTCGGTGAGAAAGAGAATATCGGGTTGGCAGAGGAGAGGTGGTGTTCCACAAAGTGGAAGTTAGAAGAAAGGCCACAAATGTTGCAAAAGTTAATAGTTCAATTCTGCCCTATATCAGTGGTAAATCATATGTTATCGTCCAATGACCAGCAGAGAGAGAGAGGGTATATATTTTAGTGAACTAATCTTGCTTAATATAAACACCATATGAGGAGGAGCACTTTATTAACAACGTTTCGCATATAGCCTCTTCAGGTCACTCTTTCACTCCTTCAACAACTAATCTTAATCGCTGATAAAAATAGTTTGAAACATTTCCTATAGGCAGTGTTTCCCCTTATTCAATCTTCACTGTCTCCATTTTATCATATAATTGATTGTACCATTGATATTCCTCCCTCCCCACCACTAACCCCCCCCCCCTGTTCCTCCCTCCCCACCATTACCCCCCATGTTCCTCCCTCCCCACCATTAACCCCCACGTTCCTCCCTCCCCACCATTACCCCCCATGTTCCCCCCCTCCCACCATTAACCCTCATGTTCCTCCCTCCTCATCATTACCCCCTCTGTTCCTCCCTCCCCACCATTACCCCCCATGTTCCTCCCTTCCCACCATTACCCCCCCCCCCCCCTATGTTCCTCCCCTCCCCACCATTACCTCCCCCCCATGTTCCCTCCCTCCCCACCATTACCTCCCCCCCATGTTTCCTCCCTCCCCACCATTACCTCCCCCCTATGTTCCTCCCTCCCCACCATTACCCCCATGTCCCGTCCTCCCCACCATTAACCCCATGTTCCTCCCTCCTCATCATTACCCCATGTTCCTCCCTCCCCACCATTGCCCCCCCATGTTCCTCCCTCCCGACCATTAACCCCCACGTTCCTCCCTCCCCACCATTACCCCCCATGTTCCTCCCTCCCCACCATTACCCCCCCCCAGACTTTTAGATGATAGGACAGAAAATTCCCACAGCGCAACCATGGTTTCTTAGACATGAGAATCTTATAGCCGCATTCTTAATCCTTCCCACCGTTAAACCTTACTGCTTACAAGGATATAAACATGAGCACTCCATCTCATGCCAAGATTGGTGATGCAGTTGCCATATGAACGATACCGTAAGTTAGGATAGCACATTAGCACTGGATATAATGGTTAACATATTATCACCAACCCACCAATCAACGTTATATAAAACTAATTAAAGAAATCAATGAAAGTAATGAATACATGTGGTACTCCAAGGATTCGAACCCAGGATACTCGCACCGAAATTTCGCGCACTAACCATTAAGCTATCAAGACAGTTAAAGGTTTATGCACAAGCTCACGACACATTATCCATTCTAGAATACTGGATATAAATCTAAGCATGTACTATGATAGCTCAATGATTAGACGAATGGAAGGGGTAATTGATGGGGCCTTAACACTAGCTGGTGCAACGTCTTGGGGGTTATTATGGTATTTTGTTTAATTATTATTGAGGGTTTTAATTGTTTTAAGACATGTTCGAACAATATGTATTTAGTTAACCCCTAGGCTTGGAAAAACGCCTCTCCAAATCCCCTTCAGACTAAAAAACGTTCCCCAGACCCCCTTCAAGCTAAATATGTACGGTACATTTTTCGGTAGAAAAATTTCCCGGCCAAAGGCCGGTTTCTCCCAAATTGCAGGCTCGCTATCGCTCGCCCAGGAAAAATCGACACCTTATTGGGTTGAAGCATCATATAATCGCCAAACTAATGAGGTGAAACGTCTTAAAATATCCAAGCTAATGGAGTAAATCAGGGAGGATCCAAATTGGTCCGCCATGCACCTAATAGGGTTAACCTCAAGGGAAGGCCCCGCTAGGAATTACTCCTGAACCGGAATTAATTCATATTACAATGTGAGAGTAGTATGGTGGTTAGAGATTGTCACCATAGCTTATTGATGTGGTTTACATAGAAACGGTACTACTTGTAAGGACGGGAGTGTTCTTGTAAGGACGGGAGTGTTAAGGGGGGATGGCCTTATTTATTTATACATTTTTAAAACAATTTATATTTAGTTTCCTCCCTAGATCCCATTAGATCCTCCTTCGAGATAAATTTGTACATTTTTTCGGTAGAATTTTTGTATCACTGGCCGAAGGCCGGTTCCTCCACAGTTACAGGCTCACTATCGCTGGCCAGGAAAAAATTGACACCTTAAGGGCACTAAATGTCTTTATATTGACAATGAAATGGGGCGAAAGGTCTTAAAATCGACAAACTAATGGGCCGAACGTCTTAAATTGTGAAAACTAATGAGGTTAAACACGAGGGAGAATGGGGACCAGAAAAACGGCTCATCTTCCCTTAACACTGGTCGGAATGGCAATATTATAGTGTTGTGGGGGGGTACGCTGATAAAGATAACGGGTATGATGATAATAGACCGGTAAGTTATAGCGCGACTCCTCCTGATAATCTTATAGGTAGCGCCAACGAACTTGACAATTTTCTTGACCCCTTAACTTCTCATAACTCAAAAGGGCCTAGAGCAAACTGGCTGTAAATATCCATACCTATTTCCTGGTGGGCTCTTCCCTAATGATAGAAATGTCAGCTCGATTGCTTTCATGCACTTTGAGTTATGAGAAGTTAAGGGGTCAAGAAAATTGTCAAGTTCGTTGGCGCTACCTAAATAGTAATGGGGGTTGACCTATTTACCGGCACTGCTTGTGAGGATAACGTCTGGTTCGTATTAAGGGGGATGTTGGTTTTTCTGGCCTCCCTTCTCCCCCATTAGTTTTCACATTTTAGGACATACGGCCCATTAGTTTGTCGATTTCAAGACTGTTCGCCCCATTTATTTATTTAGTTTTTTGTTTTTTTCCCCCCAATATTAAGACCTTTCCTGCCATATAGATGTCGATTTTTTCCTGGCGAGTGATAACAAGCCTGTAATTTATGAAGAACCGGCCGGGACATTTTTCTACCGAAAAATGTACACATTTATCTAGAAGAGGGATCTTGTGGATGTTTTTTTAAGCTTGATGGAGGTCTAGGGAGGAAACTAAAGTATAATAAATGAATACATAAAGCAACCCATGAATAAACCCTACTCTCTTAAGGGGGGATGGTTCACTTTTTGGGTGAGTTTTGCATGTATTCATTATTTTTCTAGTTTCCTCCCTAGACCTCCATCAAATTTCTAGTTTCCTCCCTAGACCTCCATCAAATTAAAAAAAAAAACTTCCATTAGATCCCCCTTCTAGATTAATTTGTACATTTTTTGGTAGAAAAATTTCCCGGCCAAAGGCCGGTTCTTCCAACAATACAGGCTCACTATCGTTCGCTAGGGAAAAAATCGACACCTAAATAGTACGAAAGGTCTAAATATTGACGACAAAATGGGGCGAAAGATCTTAAAATCGACTAACTAATGGGGCAAACATCTTAACATCTGAAAACTAATGGGGCTAAACATGAGGGAGAAAGTGGTCCAGAAAACCATCCCTTAAAGGCTATTATACATTACTATAGTCCTTTTATTTACCTTAAAGGCTATTATACATTACTATAGTCCTTTTATTTACCTTAAAGGCTATTATACATTACTATAGTCCTTTTATTTACCTTAAAGGTTATATACATTACTATAGTCCTTTTATTTACCTTAAAGCTTATTATACATTACTATATTACCTTAAAGGCTATTATACATTACTATAGTCCTTTTATTTACCTTAAAGGTTATTATACATTACTATAGTCCTTTTATTTACCTTAAAGGTTATTATACATTACTATAGTCCTTTTATTTACCTTAAAGGTTATTATACATTACTATAGTCCTTTTATTTACCTTAAAGGTTATTATACATTACTATAGTCCTTTTATTTAGTATTATTTTATTTTTGTTTAGCTGATGGTAGATTGCCATGTCATCATCTTGATTACTCAGCTATTAGGATTTTGTGGAGCGAAATGTATTGTTAATTATGACAATATATTTATATACCAGTAATTATAATAGTTTCACATTATTTCATTGAGTAACGAAAATCAGTTACTAAGGGATTCAGCTACCGTCAGCTTATATAAAACAGACTGTATTAACCCCTTCTGTACCGGCGATTTACTTTTCATTATATTCTGGCAACCATTACGCGATTTTATTCAGCTTTAGAAGGACATCTACCAATTAAAAGGCTATATACTCTCAATTAAAAGGCTATATACTCTCAATTAAAAGGCTATATACTCTCAATTAAAAGGCTATATACTCTCAATTAGTCATTTTAGCTACCATATATCCTTCCTAAGCTTCATAATAGCGTCTAAATGTAGCTGAAACCATATACAAAATACGTGGCGGGTACAGAAGGGGTTAATGGAAGGATCATGGTATAGGTATATATAATGTGGGTGAAGACAGGGACGTTAGTGATGATTACTAGGAAGATGGTCAGAACAGCATGGTTTAGAATGATAATATTAAGGGCAGATGAGTCGTTTGTATGGATCCCCTTCTCCCTCATGTTTAGCCCCATTAGTTTTCAGATTTTAAGATGTTTGCCCCATTAGTTTGTCGATTTTAAGGCTTTCCGACCCATTTCCTGACCTTTCGTGCTATTTAGGTGTCGATTTTTAACGTGGCGAACGATAGTGATCCTGTAATTTTGGAATAACCGGCCTTCGGCCGGCACATTTTTTACTGAAGAAAAATGTACAAATTAATCTAGACGGGGGAACTAATGTATGTTTTTAAGTTTGATCGAGGTCTAGGGAGGAAAATAGAAAAATAATAAATAAATAAAAACAAAACAAAAAACGGCCAAAAAGTGATATCATCTTCCCTTTCAAATTCAAATTCAAATTAAAATAGTTTTATTGTGATATGATAAAATACAAAATACAAGAATAAGTTGTGTTAACGATGAAGTTGGCCTATTTAGCGAATACCATGATTTACAGGAAGCAGTATACAGTAGAAATGCAATGTTTGTCACGGTAATATTTACATATAAGTTGACCCATTTATCGTAAAAGGCCATGGTCTCGGTGGGTATTGTTATGTAGGGCATGAGCGGTATCGAGGTATGGTGGTGGTGGCGGTGTACTTGTGATGATGGTTTATAGGACGATTTATAGAATAGCATGGTAATTTAAGAGGATAGTGCTTGTTTTTGTTTTTCTATGTATTTATTTATTCATCTATTTGTTTAGTTTCCTCGCTAGACCTCCATCAAGCTTAACAAAATAAAAAATAAAATAAAAAAAGACCCCTGTTCAAGATAAATGTGTACAAGTTTCGGTAGAAAAATGTTCCAGCTGGAGGTCGGTTCCTTCTAATATGACAGGCTCGCTATAGCTCGCCAGCAAAAAAATCGATACCTAAATAGAACGAAAGATCTTCATATTGACATGGAAATGGCGTGGAAGGTCTTAAAATCGACAAACTAATGGGGCAAGCATCTTAGAATCTGAAAACTAATGGGGCTAAATATGAGGGAGAATGGGATCCAGAAAAAGCGACTACCTCCCCCTTTAAGAGATGAAGTTGACCCATATACCTCATAATACCAAAGTTCATAGATCTTTGTGGGTATTATGATGTAGGGCAAGAGCGGTATGGTGGTATATCGAGGTATGGTAGTGGTGGTGTAGGAACTTGTGATGATCGGCTATTGGAAGATTTATAGAATACCAAGGCTTGTCATGGTAATTTTATAGATGCAGTTGACCCATATACCACAAAATACCAAAGTTTATAGGTTTCGGTGGGTATTAGTATGTAGGGCAATTGCGGCATGGGGGTATAAGGGTATGGTAGAGGCGGTGAAGGTACTTGTGATGATGATGATGGTGATGGTAGTGGCGGTGACAGGGCAGAAGAGGAATGTCGGGCACTGGAGGAAGGAAGGAGGATCGAACGTCTTGGGAGAAAGTACACCAGAAGGCAAAAGTACTGGTGAGACATCCTTGAACATTCCTGGTCGATACAAATTAAACTTACTATCTTATGAACGAAAAACCGAGATAAATTCTTAAACGGCGATCGAACACATATGAAAACTGTCTATAGAAAGTCCTTCTTATTCAGACTATACAGTTTATCATCCAGATTGTCGGTGAACTTTTGAATCCCGCTGTACCTGTTCAACGTGTTCCCTTTTACTGCCTCAACACATCCCTCGTAGCGGATTCACCAGAGCTTTTACCGGTAAGTATCTATCGGCAACTGAATTATCGGAGATCTTGTACTTCGGTATCGACGAGTACAATGAAGACTGATAATTAATGTTGGTCGAATTTATAGTGTTCATACATACATCGAAATCGGAAGCTGCTAGAGTAGAGTTGCCCAGAAAAGTTGATAGACAAAACTACCGTGTGACTCCGTATCTTAAATAATAATATAACGCTCGGTGCCCAGCTAACATACGATTACCTACTTCACCGATAATCCTGTCAACAAAATAAAAAAATCTCTTCCAAACATATAGAAATCCGCTTCTGGGTTAATGCAAAAATCCCATCTATCTGACGTATTAATCGCAAACCAGCTCCTTCAAGACGGTCAATATGCATCACAAAAGTAGAACAGCGGACGGAAGGAGGGGGGGGGGGGGGGTTAGGGGGGAACGAGTGGTCAGTTTGGTAATACCCTTAGTTGCAGATCGTTTCGGTCGATGGTCTTTTCTCCCACGGTCAGATCGTTCACGTTTAGATACGATGCACCTCTACCTTGCTTAATCTAATCTTATAACTGAATTAATCTAGCCTACCTTCACCTAACCTAACATATTCTAACCTAAGATAAATTAACAACCTGATCTAAACTAGCATAATCTCGTATATAACATAAATATAATTGGGCAAAGCAACTTCATCCGCCACCTAGCAGTGAGATTCGAAGCCGGTACTTGCAGACAACACAAAACCTAGGGTGTTACCACTGTGCCACCGTGTTTTAAAATAACTCGGAACCGTGTGATTACTGTTGTACTAGGTCTCTTACTTTCAGTAACAGGACGTATTTTTCCATCTTATTCTTCCTCACTCTAGACCATTTTACACAGCTTAGGAAGGACCTCTAGCAATCAAAGAGGGTAAAATATATCTCAATTTTTCTTCTGACTCAAATATATCCTTATTAAGCATTTTTTTTTTTTTTTTTTTTTTTTTTTTTAAAGAGACAATAAACAGAGGAAGGAAAACACAGATAAAACAAAAAGGCCCATGTACCTAAAGGCATCCTCCATTCATAAAGTGCACAATAAAATCGTCTAATAATAACGAAAATATAAATAGTAAGTGCGTCATGATATACTTAAAGGGTTATTCTGCACCAATTTACTTTGATATGTAGATAGGTTTTTTTCCCGGGGTTTCTCATCAGGGGTGAAGGGAACACTTTCATGTATCTGCATTATAGAAAGAAAAAAAACAATAGGTCTTACAGCCGAATTCTTTGACGTGTGGAGTGGGTGTCATCCAGTCGACAGTGTATGAAGCAATGGAACTGAGTGTTAATTAATGAAAGAGATCTTGAAATCTCCTAAATTTTAAAAGCTATCAATTTATCTCGTCATATTTCGCTCGACAGGAAAAAAATCGACACCTGGATGGGGATAAACGTCTTAAAATAGTAGGCTGAATGGTGCCGAATAGATACAACCCAGAAAAAGAGAGAGAGAGAGAGAGAGAGAGAGAGAGAGAGAGAGAGAGAGAGAGAGAGAGAGAGCGAGAGCACAAAAGCGATGGGCCCCCTTAAGAGAGATTTTTTTTTCTTTTTCGGGCGTCATTTCGGTGCCATTAGTATCAAACAAATGAGCGATATATACGTTTTGACCATATAGATTATAGATTAAAACAAAAATACGGTGGGGAGAGACTTTATTATAGGTTGAGGCTAATGACACCAATAGTATCAATATGGCAAGAAGTTGACGATCTCGGTTATTATAAAGTCTCTAATGTAGCCTGTTGTCCATTACAAATATAGTGGACCACCCATGATTATTTTTTTCCCTAAAAATATAATATGGGGGCTGATTTATTAAGTTATTTTATATATATATATATATAATTATATATTGATTTATGAATTATATTTATCAGTTAATGTTGTGCAAATATCATCCTAGAATTGATATCGATGGCTATATAAGCAGAATGGTAAATATACAAGGTGTAATTTTGTTTAATAGATGCTATATTTGTGTATATTTGGACAACTTTAATGTCTTACTATCTCACGTAATATCTATTACTATGTTATTCATAGCCAAAACTATTATCTCGCCAATTATTTTCCTATTCTTATTCACACTTGCTTAGTAATAACAATGTGAACTTAAAATACTGTACGTCCAAAAGGCTACAAAAACTCAATCATTGTCGGTGGTAAATACTATAGTTTTTACTATATTCCTGGCCAGTCAATATTATACGCTAATTGTTGTATTTACAATGAGAATATTAGACAAATGAAGCACACTAATCCTTATGCAATCGTTCCCCTAATCACAATTTCCTAAACCTCGGTGTGTTCAATTACCAATACCAATATTCCCACTTCCCAAATCCCCAGCATAGCCAATGGGTACCAATCTAGGGAGACGGGTAATTACGTCCAAGGAAAATGAACGACGGCGAGATAATTAAAGAAGACAAATAAAATGTGAATAAATGAGCCGCGATAATACCATGTTAATAACGCGATCGGTTCTTGTAATTACAGGTATTCGGTAACGGTTTCCTCAGGTATGCGAGGCAGTTATAGAGAGTGTGGGCTTAGGACAGGTGTAAGAAGAGGCGGCGGCGTAGGAAAATCGCGAAGGAATATCGTAGTAGGAAAATAGCAAACTTTTTGGTACCATAAAATTAGATTTGCGTAATACTAACATAATGCAGCCTAACATAGCAAATCATAACAGAGCATAGCATAATATATCATAAAGTGTCATAGAGAATAACATGGCGTAATAATATTGTAGCATACTGTGGCAAAGCATATCTTACTTTCTCTAATTTAATCAGAGAACATCAGAGCACATCATATAATACGGTTGCTTAACAATAACAATCACATTTATTGGAACCGATGTTTTATGAACGAATTTCATGTTCTCATTTTCCGAACCGAATGAATACTCGTGTATCTTAAGGAGTACAATACTCGCACTGTTTAAACAAAACTGCGAAATGCTGCATTTCATGTAGACAATAACGAGGGATATATTAAATATAAAATTGAAAAAAAACTAATTCTAAAATCAATGTTTCTGACTCTGACCGTACAGTCACAGTAAATAGTTGCGTCCTACCTCTATAATTTATATTGTATGTATCACCAGTAAATTTAAAAAAAAATAGTCATGAGTGGATGTACTGTGTGTGTGTGTGTGTGTGTGAAAGAGAGACAGAAAGTGAGAGGGAGTGAATCCATGTATGAACTTGTGTGTGCGTGTTTATCCGTCTCCGTGTGTGTGTGTGATTGTAAAGTAAATATTGTGCTAAGAGATGTTTGACCAGAGGATCCACGTAGTTTGGCTGTGGTTTGTGTACTGTCTGTCTATTGGTCTGTGTGTCTGTCACTCTTGTCTGCGCCTTCTACTTCTGTCGTCTCTCATGCAACCCTGTCTGTCTCATTCTGTGTCTGTCTGTAATTGTATATATATATATATTTCTGTCAGTTTTCTTTGCATTTTTCTTCTGTCCTCTCTACTACACCTGTTTGTCTGTCGGTTAGTTTGTATCTTGTCTGTTTGTTATGCATCTATGTCTGTCACCCTTGCTTGCGTTTTCTTCTTCTCCCCGTTATTATATCGTGAGAGGTGGGGATGTATGTATATTTACCTGGATCTCTCTCTCTCTCACTCTCACACACTCTCTCTCATTCTCTCTCTCTCATTCATTATATTTACACCAACTAGAGTACCACATTACCTGATTAACAATAAGCCCAATATATCGGCAATGCCCCAACAGTGATCGGGCCTATTCTTATAGTGTATCTCCTGTAATCATTGTGTCATATATTATAATATAATGTTATCGTTTAGCTCTCTTTCGCGACTTTCCTATAAATATCATGCCAACTTATTTTTGTTTCTATTTGTTTAGCTTTCTTCCGCAACTTTTCTATTCATTTCATGCCAAATCTTCTTTTCTTTTGTATCT